>CANUEP010105645.1:0-36809 GCA_947857235.1 Jatropha podagrica
GCCACAAAAGAATTGATAAGTTTACCTTGATTCTTGATGCAATTAGAAGAATGCAATCTCACACCCTCTAAAAACATGAACACGCCAAAGGCATGAAGTTGAAGAAGAAACTCTCTTTTTAATTTGTTGAATAATTGATTCATAAAGTTACAATATAGCAAGCTATTTATACTAATCTAAGAGGTCCAAATCCTTAAAGGATTTAGAGTTAACTAAGGAGTAGGATTTAACAAATCTAAACCAATTAAGGATAGGACTAACAAAATCCTAATAACTTAAGGATTTGGATATCTAATCCAAATCTACTAAGGATTGACTAAATCTAAACAAACCAAGGCTAAAATAATCATGGGGGGGGTCGAATTATAGGAGGCCCAACCCATTTACAAAGCATAAAAGTCAAAATAACTAACTAACTTAATGAGAGGCAGGGGTTTGCACGGTTTAGGGCGTGCCACCTTACACGGTCTAGGGCGTGCCACCTTGCATGGGCGTGCTATCCAATTTAGGTTCCCACTCAACATGTGCTTCTATTAATGTAAGAAACTTAGGAGTTTCTTCAAGTTCTTCAAAGCACTTGTTGAAAGCAAGGTCATGGAGCTCTTGTGTGACTTGTTCTTGAATGTGTAAGGACATGGTTGCTCCATACTTCTTTGCATGGCTCCTTGTAATTGGTCCATTAGGAAGTGCTAATGGTTTGCCTTTGTTGTGGTCCTTGTTCCCTTGAGCTCCATAAGTGGTTGGTGATAGTGGATCCGTATCACTTCTAGACAGTTGAAGAAGCATGAGCAAAATTACCCTACTCATGATCTAGAAATGGCAGCCATTGTTTTTGCACTAAAAATATGGAGACATTATCTTTATAGTGTTTCATGTGAAATCTTTACTGATCATAAGAGCTTAAAATATATTTTTGATCAGAGAGATTTGAATCTAAGGCAAAGACGTTGGATGAAATTCCTTAAAGATTATGACTGTACTATTCAGTATCATGCGGAGAAAGCTAATATTGTAGCTGATGCTTTGAGCCGAAAATCTCTAGGGAATTTATCATATATCTCAGCAGAAAGGAGACCGTTGGTTTGGGATGTTCACAGAATGCTTGATGGAAATATTGAATTAGAGATTCCTGCTTTAGGAACTCTATTAGCTCATTTCAGAATAAAGCCGATGTTATTTGACAAGATTAAAGCTGCGCAGAACAGAGATCTGCAATTGCAAAAAATTATACAAGAAGTAGCTACAGGTGGATCTGAAAACTTTGTGATAGACGATGAAGGAGTGCTCAGAAATGATACACGAATATGTGTACCTGATGTTGATGATCTTAGAAAAGAGATCTTGGATGAAGCTTATTATGCCGCTTATAGTATACATCCTAGTGTTACTAAAATGTATCGAAATTTGAAGGATAACTATTAGTGGTCAGGAATGAAGAATGATGTGACTGAATTTGTATCAAGATGTCTTACTTATCAACGGGTAAAGGCAGAACGTCAAAGATCTGCAGGACTGCTACAACAAAATGTCTTATTTCTATTTGAGATCATCAATGCAAAGGGGTGATTTATGTGTATCATTCCCTGTAGCACTGATAAAAAAAAAAAAGGAAAACTACCCATCAAAATTGGGAAAGTGTCAATAGCCAGAGTAACTAACCCCATAATTGAAAAGCATGCAATTCAAGTCAGAACATAAAATAATTTTCTCTTCTAATTTTTCTTTCTCTTTCTTTTTTAATTTTCTCTTCTGGAAAGTAAAACCCTATCCATGATCCTCTGTCTTTTATAAAATGATTAAAATAAGGCACAGGCATATATTCCGAAAAAAGGTTCAATCTTTCTCAAAGTTCTTGTAATGAGTCTCTATAATCCTTTCAAAACTAATCAATCCTTCATAGTCTGATAAAGAGTAGACAGTAATTCATATGAGATGGTGTATGCTCGGTCGGGGAAAATTACGCGATGATAATGAAAACTTTATACAAAAATAATTAATCACTCCACAAACTTCAAAGAACTATGCATGAAAGTTGTAGAAAATCAAAATATAACGATATAGAATTATCTGTGCAATTGAGACTTTTCATGGCATTTTAGCAGAACAGGTTTCTGCTAAGAATCTGCATCTGGTCGGTTGATGTAGCATCAAAATTCAATAAGCATAAAATAAAGAAAAGGAAAAACCCTAACCATAAATCACGTACAAAGAAGAGAGACTAGCTTAGGGTTTTTAGACATTTTCAGACTTAAATTTCCATCAGCCATTAAAACTAAAACAACTAGATCAAAAACTGCAGAAAAGAAAACTCTACTTTTGAAAAGAAAAGTTACAAAGTTATTGTCCCTTTGGCCTTTCTTGATTTTGATTGTCGAGTTGCAGAAGACTGCAGAACTCATATCAAGAACCAAAAAGATAAACCCAGATGGATTAGTTGTTAATCTTTGTATATCAGATCAAACCCTTGTTCGAGGTAACGAGTACTTGTATGTGTTTTCTTTTTTAAAGTTTCGGAGTAATATATTCTATTGTTTTACGTTTGGGGTTTTTTTTTTTTATATTCTTTTCCATTATTTCAGTTAATATATCCCATGGCTACTTCTTATTATTCCATTAACAATGATTGTTAAAAATTCAGTTTTGAGTTCATATGCCAAGTGAATAAATCACAAGCAACAGATTACACACAAAAAAGGAAAGAAAGGAGCAAAGAAATAGGGATTGATAATGTTAAAGCATGCCTGAATCTGGATTATTTGGCCGGAAACGACGTCGGTGCTCAATGGAGAGACAATCTGATGAGATTACCTCGACTAATGGTAGTTGGAAAGAGGTTGGATTGGCTGGTCTCCAACCGATCTTGCTGGATCGACGAGAGGGAGAGAGACAGCTGCTGGATCCCACCGTTCAAAGCCGTCGCAGCACGCCTGGGCTGTTCACCAGTGTCGCGAGCGGAGAGAGAGAGCTACTTGGAGGAGATGGCGCCACGTCGGGGTGCATGCATGTGTGGTGGCGGTGTCGAAGTTAATGGCGATGATGCTGCTGCCTCTCTAGAGAGCGACATGAGAGGAAGCTGAGGTATGGTGGCCTGAGGAGCTGCTGGCGCTGCAGCGGTGGTCTGGTGTAGGTCGTGCGGATGAGCAGGTGATGGCTGGAGGCGGAGCGACGCAATTTAAGCTCGCTGGATCGTCGGTCGGGTGTGGTTGAGCTGAGGTCGCGCGAGGAGAATACCACTGCCAGCCAAGATCGAGCACGCGACAGGGGAGGATGAGGGAGGAGCTGTGGCTTTCCTCTTTCCCGGGTTTGATTGGTCCAGTGTATTGGCTGGGTTAAAGCTCTGATTCGGTTCGATTGTGATTGGGAATGACTTGATTTTTCTCCTTTTTTTTTTCGCAGGTGAAAGGCGTATTTCATGCTCACCGCACCATTTATTAAACTCTCAAATTTTTTAAGAGAATAATTGTAATTAACCCGGCATATTTAATGTATATACAGTTGAATCTAAATAATCCGTATTAAATCAAGATTTTAAATTTTAATTAATTTCTTATTTAAAGTTATTTTAAGAGTCTATTTATTTAATTAGAATAATAATTTATTATTATATATTAACACTATAATAATAATAATAATAATAATAATTTGGTACTTTAAAAATTTATTATTAAATACAAAATAATGCAAAAAATGGTTAAAAGTCATCGGTGATTGGTGATGATGACTGACAGCGGCGACAGGTGGTAAATGATGAGTGGTGCTGGCTATCGATGATTAACAAATTAAAAAATTATAAATTTATAATATCAAGATGAAAATGGAAAGTCATTCTCCTTGAAAATGACTTTATTTTTTTTATCAAGAAAACATTTTTTGTTAACTTATTTTTCTGAACGTAATCAAATAACAGAAAATTGTGATAAATATTTTCTATAAGTTATTTTATAGAAATAAATGGAGTCTAAATGAATGGTGAATTATTAGTCTAATCTAAATTACCTTTTAAGTTTAATGAAGAAAAATAATATGGTGAAAATTTATATATTATTTTTCGTTTGTGGATTAAAGAATAAAAATAAATCTTCCACTTCATAACTCATTAAAATAAGAAGAATCTCAAAACTATTTCGATTTCGTGAAAAAATTATTATTTTTAAGTTAATCTGAATTCTCAAAGAGAAAAAAAAAACAGAAAGAACAACAAAATGGGAATCGAATAGTCTTTTTTTTTTTTCTCTCCTTACAGCAAACGACAACGTTTTACTTTCCTCATAACCATCTTCAGTACCGGGGGGGCAAAACGAAACCTAAAGATTTCGGATCGAAAGGGAAAAAAGTACAGGGCAATAGCAATGAAAAGGTCGGAGATATTATCGTCACCAACAATCACTATCAAAACCAACAATAACTGTGTCGCTAAGCCACAGAAACCCTATTTCAGGCCTGCCCAAGATGACACTAAACCTCCACTTCAAGACCCAGTAACCATTCTCTCTCTATTCTTTCTTTCTTGCTTTCTTTTTATTGTCATATTTTAAGGCTTTATGTTTGGTTTTATTATTTATTTTTAAAAAATAAATATATGAATTGCAGATACTGAGATCGGACCCCATTGAGACGGAAGAAGCAGTGTTGCGATTGCCTCCATTTCCTGTTGTAAAATTGAACCACTAATCTTAATGAGGTTTAATGGATTTCTCTGTAACTATTTTCCCCTTTAATTCTCTTTTATTCTTTTCTTTTGTTTTTTCTTTTTACTATGTTGAGACTGATTTGTTGAGTTAAATTAATAAATTTGATAAAAATTTGAAACCTCAGTTCATAGATGGGGAAATTTATCCATATTTCACTCAAGTTCATTAGATAAGCTTAATACCCTACTCGAGTCTCGAATATTAGAAATAGTTCATAAGACAGGTTTAAGTAAGCTTACATCGAAACAAAATAGTTTTGATGAAAACCTGAACCAGCTTGTGACCCAGCTTTAAGTGAACTGTGTTATTTTTTGTTGCCTCTTGGCTCATTCTGCATATCTGAGCTTGCAATCAGTTACCAATCTATCATTTGCATGGTTTATGCAAAATCTGAGCTCAGTATCCTCTTTTAATCAGGAATTGGTCCAATAGTATGGTGATCTACAATTAAGACTCATGGATTTAAGGTACTTTCTATCCGAATTTTTTCGTTTCATTTCTGTTGAAATTTGTTTCTGTTAAAACTGGTTTATGTGTATGTTTTTTATTCTTGAAGCCAACCCAACCTATGATGCAAAATCAAGCAAATTCAAGTTCAAATGTGTATATATAAAGTTGTATTAATTAATATTTTTTTGGCGTCAAATTGAGTGGATACAATTTGTATGAGCAAAGTTTCGAGCTTTTTGACTTCCAATTTCAGTTGAAATAAGGAATATTAGACATCTCCACCGTATCAATAAATTGGTATTGTTGGTGTGCTGATATAGTGTTGATGGGACTTCGTTCTGCAGAGTGGAATTTGCTTCCCTACCAGGTCTTGCTTTCGGAAGTTAATGACAGAATTATATTCTTTAGTAACCTACCAGTTGGCTAAGCAAACCAAATCCTCGTTAATTAGTTTATCAATTTTTTTGAAAGTCCTACTTAAGAAAACTTTCTCAATGTGTCGAATTATATGGTTGTGACTGAAACTTTTAATTGGCAGGTTTTATCAAATTGCATGTTTCTGGGTTGCATCATCTGGTATAGTACACCTGTTGGGTTATGTGGATTGTGGGATGATTTTCAAGCAAGATTATACCTCCTCATTCTTACAATGCAGGGGCTGCCATTTACCATTCAAGCAAAGAAACTATGTTGTCTCCGATTCTTAGTTTTTAATACATATTTATTGACGGTATTTTAACTAATGGTTTGTGTAAGAATGTTAGATTAATAATGCTAACAAGTCGTTTGATGCAATGTCTGGGAGAGGTTTGGTGCCTAGTGATGCTAACAAGATTAGTGGGATTGATTTGCCATGAATGTTATGGAAAGGCTTCAGACTTGATTTAGTAAAATATAACAGAAACTTGCTTGGAAAATTCAGCTCCTTTAATTGGTATAACAAAAAGTTATACATAGCTGATGAATATTAACTGATAAATGAATAATTGTCAAGTGTCTTTAAAAAAAATGTTTTTCGCTTAAAATGTTTAATATATCCTAAAGTCATATTTATGATTGAATTTGGTTGTTTGAAAGTTTATATAACTGCATCTTTTAGGGTAGAATTAGAGTATAGAATTGAGATTTTCTGTACTGATGTAAAACTTTTTCCCACCGTTAGATTTAAATTAGTTGAATATAAACCATTAGATATAAGGGCTTATTTAAGTGTAGAATAGGTTATTATTAAAACATCTATCATGTATTTATGTAATTAAAATAGTATTTCTGTTAGAACCGCTTGATGTGCGGATCAATATAATTTATGAAATTAGGAATAAAAGTAGGATGGTTACTAACGAATTTTGAACTATTTATAACCCTATTTATTTAAAATTTTATTATAAGTATTCGTCTCAAGTCTGTTTAAAATACCCCCCTAAACAGATAGTGTATTTGCACATTTTAAATTATCCAAACTTATACTTATTTAAAATGTATTTTTTACTAAAAATTAGGTAAAGTATTCGCGGATATTAATGGCCAAAATCATTAATTAAAGTAGGTAATGAGAGTCTAAACCTGTACCCTAACTGTATCCATTGCGAGTAGTAATTTTATTACCCGTATTCATTTAAAATGTACATTTATAATTATCCTTACACTTTATTAAATAAATCGAAGCAAAGTAGGCAAGGATGGTAATTCAATCCCACTTGGTGGGAACCTGATTTGTATAAACGAATTTGGGATGACTTTAGATAATAATTTTAGTATTTGCATTGGGTTCAAAGCAAATTCAGATTCAGGTTTAACAGGTTTGGATAGTGTATAAATGGGTTTGAATGGATTTGGGTAGAAATTTTAGAAACTGCATCAGGTTCGAAGCAAATTAGGATTCAAGTGGTCGATTAATGAGTATCCGCTATCCAACCTGTTGCCTCATATGATTTAAAGCAAAATTTTTATGGTGATCAGCCATATCAAACTCGTTACTTCTGTATATAAATTAACCATCAAACTACTTAATATTCATGTGTAAGAAATATGAAAAATAAATATACCGGTAACTATAGTGATTTATATTTTATATTTTCTTAATGAAGACAATATTATTAGATAAAGTATTTTATTCATAAGTAAATTTTAATAAAATTATGCACATTAAATTATAATATCTTAATAAATTGAATCTAGTTTGATATTCAATAATAGGATTCCAAATTTAAAATTTGATATTGTAAATGAGGTTAGTTACAAATATCAAACTTGATAAGCAAAACATTTTCAGAGGAATATGCTTTTTGTACAAAATATAAAACCAAAAACACATTAACAGGTTTACTTTGTTCTTGTTTTTTTCTTTTACCATGAGATATGTATACAAATCCATCTAAAAATAAGCTTTTAAAAGCAATAGCACAAATTACATAGAAGTTTAATATTTTATATTTTGTATCGGGTTGATTTTTTTTTAGTATTTTGTGATTTTATATAGGACTGATTTTTTTTTTTTTTTTAGAAGAATATAGACTGATTTGGATAGTTTTTGGTCATATTGGTAGACTTTGAATTTGTTAATTTAATTTGCAAACTTATTTATTATCTTTAAACTTGATTGCCGCTAGTTTAATTTGTAGGTAGTTTTTAATTAGCTAAGCCCAACAAATTAGTTGATTTGATATTTTAAATTGCCTTTTTTTTAGTTTTAAAATATATTGTTGTTGTTTTTTTTTTCTATTTAAATATGTTTTATATTTTAAATATATTATATCTAAATATAGATTTTATTTGGTAGGATATAATGTTAACGTTTGGGAGTATAGATTGTGAAGATAGTAGCAAAAACGAGATAAATATATCTATGCCTTCTGCAAAAATATTTTTGTTGTATTGTTGTTTTGTTTTGATGTACTTTTTAATTCGGTATTTTTTATTGATATATATTTTTTTTATATTTTATATTAATTTAGTTCTCATTCTATGATAATTTGTTACAGTTTAGTATTATTATACTTCAATTAATTTTTAGTTTGTGGTTGATATTATAGATATTAAATTTTAATAGACGTTTTGATTATAAAATTTTTTAATTGAGAATTTAGATATTTATTTGAATTTTAATTTTTTTTATTCTATTTTAAATTTACTAGTAATGTTGATTAAGAATATTGCAGATTAATTTGTTTTATTATTTTGAACATTACTGTTTAAGTTTTTTTACTATTTTTTAACTCGAATTTTAATATTTTTTATTTTATTTTATTTTTTTGTACTTTGAATTTAGATTCAGGTTTTATGCGGATTTAGATGTCATGGATTGAATAAATTTGTGATCAAATGAGTATTTAAACGGATTCGGGTAATATGCAGATATTTCTAAATAAATTTGAATATTATTAATTTATTCTTTAATAAATTTGGGTACTTAAATTAAAAATGAATTCAAATTCAGCTAGTTTCTTTCTTGTAGGCATCTGCCCGTTGGCAACCCTAGTTAAGGTTAGAATTTATACAATTTGTAACGTCCATTTGAAAAAAGAAGGGCAAAGTCACATATTTTGATAAAATATAAGTATAAAATAGTAATTTTCTTTTTAAGAAAGGGGAAACTTCAGCCAAACGACGCCGTGGTTTGCTTCTGTAAAACTACATATTTTATAACTTCAAAACGCATCACTTGAGCAGCGTTTTGAGGAGGGCTGAAGCAGGAAGGACATCTTTCTCTTACTCACAAAGAGAATCTTCCTGGGCTACGGCCGACGTCAACCTCCTCATCGCCGGTGAATCTAATTCATCTTCTCCTGCAAAACTATCCTTGCCAAGTGAATACCTAGCTGAAACAGGTGGCTTTTTCTTTGTATAGTTCTAAGTTGTTAAATAATTGCATGTTTCTATTATCCTTGATAGCTAGAGTTAGTTTCGTTTGGTTTGGTTTTCTTGAAGTTGAAAGCTTTTTCTGTTTTTTAACATTTTGGGTACTACCCTTTTGCTCCTAGGTGTTAATTTTCACAGTTATAAATGGAGGATCAATTGCCATCAACTGTCCACAACATAGTTTTCAAAGAATCTGAGTCTCTTGAAGGGAAATTCATTAAAATTGAAGGATATGATTTTAATCAAGGAGTTAACTACTCTCAGCTTCTCAAATCCTTGATCTCCACTGGATTTCAAGCATCTAATCTTGGGGAAGCCATTGAAGTTGTTAACCAGATGGTTAGTTTCACTTTTTCTGTAATTTGTTCTTATTTGTGAAGCACCAACTCTTCAATCTTGAATATCCCATACTTTTTCAACACAATGCAAGATACTTCAGACCCGAATATTATATGCCATTTGTTTGAAAAAATAGTTTTATCATCATATCTTTGTCCTATATTTGTGCATGTCCATGTCCATTCGTCGTAGGTTCTTATATATATTAGTTTGCGTTCCACTTCATTACATATATCTTTTTTTTTTTGTTATTGACAATATTTGATGGTGGGATTGAAGCTAGACTGGAGGCTTTCTCATGAGGATATAACAGAGGATTGCAGTGAGGATGAAAAGGACCCTGCTTATAGAGAGTCTGTGAAATGCAAAGTGTTCTTGGGTTTTACATCAAATCTAGTTTCTTCTGGTATTAGAGATATTATTCGCTATCTTGTCCAGCATCACATGGTGAGGAATCCATGTTTTCATATGATAATGTATTATATATTTTGGTTTTTAGCTGAGAATTTAAAACTTTAATAATAATATTTCTTGGATTTTATTGGTTTTAGTGCTTAAATAGGACTAAATCCTCAATATACTTGTCTAGTAATATATGTGGAACTCAAAGCATGAATGCAAACAAAGTTGAAGAGTCTTTGGAAATTTTGTTTCTGTTACTAATTTAATGAATGCTTCTCAATGCTGGATGTTGAAAGAAGGGAAGAAACATGGACACAAATAGAAGAGTAATCAAAATTTTTCAGCTACTATTAATTTCGTAAATTTGGCTCAATTGCTAGATAAGGAAGAGAGGAAAGAAAATACACATGCTAAATGGAAGCGTCATTCAATTGATTGTAATCTGATGAATTCTGCTAAATGATGGATTCCAAAAGAGGGGATAAGTAATATGGGTTTTGCACTGCATTTGAAGTACTTATCTTGTTGCACCCCCTTAAAGACTGTGTCCTTTTTTATTTTCTGTGTTGTTTCTCTACATTGGTGTTAAAAATATCTAAGGTGCTGTAGTCAAGTAATTGATTTATTCTGATTATCTTTGAGTGTTTCAAAATAAGAGAACCTATGTTCACAGCACAAGTACTGGTGAAACCTGCGATCATTTTAAGGTTATTCTGCCTAACTTAGAATCTTTTAAATCAACTTTGGCAATAGCTGATATAGTAGTTGTAGGAACTTTAACCTTTTGCTCTCATGCTGTCCATCTCAATTTTTATAGAAGAAAGTGTTGTTTCTTATATGACTCCAGGTTGATGTGTTGGTTACAACTGCTGGTGGCATAGAAGAAGATCTTATAAAATGCCTTGCACCCACATACAAAGGTGACTTTTCTCTACCTGGAGCTCAATTGCGTTCAAAAGGATTGAACCGCATTGGGAACTTGTTGGTTCCTAATGACAACTATTGCAAATTTGAGGACTGGATTATTCCAATTTTTGACCAGATGTTGAAGGAACAAAATGAAGAGGTACTTATTTTATAATGTATATACATTTGGTCTTTACTTGTAGTGTTTGTATTCTTTCAATTTGTTTGAGGTGTCTCTGCATGTATGCATATGTGAGACATGTGAGGAATAGGAAGAATTTTTTTTTTCTGGTATGTGCATTTTCTTCTTGCCCTCATTGCTTAGGTGCCAGAACCATTCCCTCCCTGTTGGAATGTTCATTTGGAATAAAAACCCACTATCTGCCATATATTTATTTTTCACTCCATTATAAAAAGTACCCCATCTTTCTCACATCTTCTGTGGCGTTTAACAGGATGCATCTTGGACACCATCTAAATTAATTGCTCGCTTAGGGAAAGAGATAAACAATGAAAGTTCGTACCTTTACTGGGCATACAAGGTAAGTGTCAAACTAGCATTAGCTTGAACTTCTATTTTACCTCATTTGTTTTTTTAAATGAAAATTTCTTAAATTTTTCTTTCCCTTAACATTTGCCATCATTTTCATCCTTTTCTGTTTCTCATTTTAACAGTTTTTTATATTACAATCATTTGCATTTGTACCTCATGCCTGTTTGGTGTTATACAAAATTGTGGTTGAGTAGTTATCTGATTCTTGCATTATCTAGTGGACTCTGAAGCCTCTATTCAACCCCCTTTTTTTCAGAAAGTTATACAAGCCATGGTTTTCTTAAGCATCTAGATTATATTGTAGGAAATTTTACAACTTGAAATAAATCAAAGAGATCTTCTCATTAGTGTAGTTTGTAATGTGTGATAAGAAAGAAAATCAATTGTGCTGGAAAGATGATCCTAAAAATTGAATAGTAAAATTTCCATACTTCAAAACTTTCATATCTAGAGTACGAATTTTAGATTAGATTTTTAGCTGACAATAAGAACCTACAGCTTTCTACCATGAAAAAAGTAGTATATGTAGACACATTAAATTCTTGTGTGGAAACTTTGATCTTCTGGAAGTTGCAAGTAGGAAAAAGGAAAGAGAATTATTAGGTGAATTGACTTGCTAGTTGTTGCTAAATTTGTAATGAATCAGGAATGGGAAGAAAATTAAAAATATTTTATGGTTCCAATAGTAGCTCCTTTGACTGATAGTAACTTGTGCTTTACCAGAGAATCTAGAAACCATAACTGCAATGTTTATGCACTAACTGCTACTTTGGATTTTGGATTGATTACTTTCATATATATAACATTAAAGGCAGAGTTGTGTCTCTATGTTTGGGATTGTTTAATGCAATGGTAAACATCTTGGTTTTGCGAGCAAGAGCTTAGGTTTTGCATCTCGAGAGTAATCACTTATGTAAAATTGCTGAAGGATAGTATTATTTCATGTGTTGTTTTCATCCGACCGCACATAGTTCCTCAAGTAGGAATCCTGCAACAAAAAGAATTCTGTAATATCATCAAGCACTTTTTTATTGCATCATATCTGTTCAAAAGGCTATAGATTGGAATTGGTATGTCCAGTGGATGGCATTCGGCTAAGCCAAACAATAGCAAAATACAACTAGATAATGGCTTTTTGCCCTACCATTATTGTTGTTATTTCAAAATTTAAATATTGTTCTGGATAATTTGCAGAACAGCATTCCAGTATTCTGTCCAGGCTTGACTGATGGTTCTTTAGGGGACATGTTGTACTTTCACTCCTTTTGCAACCCAGGTCTTATTGTTGATATTGTGCAAGGTAATGTTTGATGCTGTTGATCTATTTTGCTTTGTTTTTTGGAATTTGTGACATGAACCTTAATAAGTACTTTTTGAACAGACATTAGAGCCATGAATGGTGAAGCTGTCCATGCAAGTCCCAGGAAGACTGGAATCATCGTTCTTGGAGGGGGGCTTCCTAAGCATCACATATGCAATGCCAATATGATGCGTAACGGTGCAGATTATGCCGTCTTCATTAATACGGCACAAGAATTTGATGGGAGTGATTCTGGAGCTCGACCTGATGAGGCTGTATCTTGGGGGAAAATTCGAGGATCTGCTAAAACTGTCAAAGTAAGAAAATTTGTTTCCCGACTTGTTATTTTGCTTGCATTTGCCCATCACCTGATACTATTCGTACATGTCGCAAATGACATTATCAGAATTCTAGTAGCAATCACCATAACTTGTTACTGTTCCATGCATCTGTAAGTTTGGACTTTATATTCTAGTTTTCAATATAACAAATGAAGTTTAATTCGTTAGTCATCACTCATCAGTGCAATGAGTATACGAGTTATATTGAACTTCTTCCAAATTGCCACCAGGTACATTGTGATGCAACCATTGCTTTTCCCCTACTTGTTGCCACAACATTTGCCTCGAAGACCAGGGCTTAGATACAGTTTTTTAACTACGGAGGTGAGTTAATTGAGAAACAATGATGATTTATTTATTTACAGAGATCCACTTAAAATTTAGGGATCTAACATGAGACAGATCCTTTGCTACACTTACAAAACCTCTACAGGAAGATAGGGCTCGTAGATCGGTTAGCATTTGTTTGGTAATCTAGATATATAGATTAATTTTGGGGGATCGATTTTCCCCAAGTTTAATAATGTTGTTTACACTGCTTCTATTGAAGATTTTTGTAAGCTTAAAACCTGAGGTTACTTCATATTTCTTCAAATACCCTTTATATTGTTTCCTTTGGTGATCTTCCCTACTGGACAATCACCATAAATACATGGAGGGAAGGTATGTATTGGGTCATTCTTATTAATCATGCTTTGCCATTATTTATGATCTCTTTGTAAGACTGCAGATAAAAGTTTGCTATTGAAGAAGTAATTTTTTATGAGTGTATTGAAAGATACATTTCAATTGGATTGAGCACAGTTTGGAAAAACCAAACTGACCCTAATGATCAGATTCTTTGTAAAGAGCTTAATCACTTTTATCCAGAAATCAAGTGAGAAAGTTACACAAGAGCCTAAAAAGATTTCAGCTTTCACCCTTTTGATTCAGTTCTAGAAGTATGATGGATTTGATTTTAGATATATATTAACCATGCATGATAGAGACCTTTTAATGCATTTTTCAAAAATATGCAATGCTGCAATAATACACAACATCAACATATATTATAAATAGCCATCCATATAAAAGAGAGAGAGAGAGAGAGAGAGAGAGAGAGAGAGAGAGCAAATAAATCAAATCATATAAAAAAAGAGGGGGCAGCAAATATTTAGCCCTATAAACATAGTAAACAAAAGGGTAGGGTTCCTAAATTATGATGTAATTGATACTTTTGTTCTAGTTAGCCTCACCTGTGAAATTTTTAATTAAAATGACATTTTTAGACTGAAAGATTCGATTATTTTTGTTCCAATTTGGGGACATTTAAATTATTATTTTTTTCTTTTCAATTGATGGTAGATAACTCCTATTAGATGCACTATAATAGACCTAGAGAGAAGTGAATTAATGACTGTCAATATGAAAAATAGAAGCTTTTATGTTGATTGGAGCCACAAAAATGGCCTTCCATACTCTTAACACAGTTGAGGAATCAACATTATGGTGGAAGCATAATTAAAGCCATTAGATCAAATGTAGTTGTGAAAGATTTGATAAGGTTTACGAAGATTCAAGAACCGAGCACCAAGTTATTGTCAACGAAATGGAGTTTGTGAAAGGAAAAACAGAACCATAATGGAGATGGCTAGGTTTCTTATATTTGAGAATAAATTTCTAATATGAAGTAGAATGATCTTCTCTTAACTGTCAATAGCTCAATCTCGGTTAACGAATTCAAGTCAGAAATGAACAAGGCATTTGACGACAAACAAGGAACCTTTGTTTGCCGAAGAAAGTAATACTGGCGAGTTATCAGTGAAGAAAATTACTATAGAAAATTGCAAGTCATTAAAATACTCCACTGGCTCAAAATGGAAAATCAATGAAGAAAGCTGGAGTTGTGAAAGTTTAATTGTAGAATTTAAAAGAATGATTGGTTGTCCATTGTATCTAATTGCAACAAGCCCTGGTATCATATTTGATATTTGCTTGTCGTAAAGATTTATGCAAACGTTTAAAGATAAAATTATAGGAAGAATGCCTAACAGTGAAGGAAAACTTGAAATTGAATCACAAAGAAGAAAATTCAAATTATGCTCCATCCAATGAACTGCCTAGGAACTTGATTCAGATGGTGAGAAAAAGTAAAAATTCACAACCTTAATGCTAAAAATAAGGGTGAACATTCAACTAATTAAACCAAATCAATTCAATTTCAATCTAATCAAAATCGAAAACCAAATGGTTTTCTATAACAAAATCAATCAATGACTAAATATCAAAAATGGATTAATTTAATTTGATTTTCAATTAGAAACTATGTATTTCTCAACCTGAGATAATAGATCGAAATACCTTATTTTAAAATTGATAATGCTTTTTAAAGCTAATAATGAATTAATGCAATGAAAAATAAATTTAGGATCAAATTCACAACTGATTTTACCGCTAATTAAATTTCAAATAGTTTCATGTGACAATTGGAGCAAATTACATTTCAATCCCCCAGGCTTTAACCACAATCAATAAAAGCATTCTACAACAAGATCAGCTCTCCCCCTAAGTCCTAACCATAGGAAGCAATTTAAAAGGCCTCTAATATTCAATACAACATTTTATGAAGAATATTATTTATATGGTACAATTGTTTCTAATGGAAAAAATAATCTGGCAAAAGGAATGAATGTCATGTTTCTATCTTTGCCATACAACAGTCAGGCATTGTCTTCTGACGATGCTGAAGAAACTTGTTCTATAAGATTTGGGAATTTCTTTGGCAGTGTAAACAAAGGGTCATTACCTGCAGAACCCTGAAATGCCAAGCCTAGTGCATATCCGAGTGCCCTAGAAACTGGAACGGCAACAGCATTTCCCACTTGAATATATCTAAAAAAATTACAAGAGAACCTTTGTTATGTAATATTAACCAAGTAAGAGCAATTGACTCAAGGTGATGCAAGACAAGTAAAATCCTACTCGTCCCAACTTTTGCATCAATAACTAATTGTTTTCTTCTGTTTCTATAATCCAATTTTGAATTGGTTTGTCACTACCTTTCTCTCTTCTTCTTTCCTTCTCTATATTATATTTGAATTTATATAAATATGAGAACTTTGAGCTCATGCTCATATGAAGAAATATTGCAGAAAACCAAAAATAACATAATTATATTCATGCATTTACCTTTCTTTTATAGGCCCACAGAGTTTATAATAATCAGGAAAACCTTGGAGTCTAGCATTTTCACGAACTGATAAAACTCGGTCTTGCACAGGATGCAAAATTGCCTGTAAAGTATTGAAAATCAGAATAAACTTCTAGAAGACAGATTGCAAAATAAATTTAATAAAGAATAGAAGTTGGCGAGAAGATCATTAGAAGCTGTTAGAGGCTCCAGTTAGTTATTAAAATTGCTACATTTGGCATGTTTAGAGCTGTTAAGATGGCTATTCTTTCTACTCTCCACCCCATTTTCCAAATAGATGAACCTGTACACAAATATGGAACGTTACTAAAATCCAAAGTGATATCGCTTTACCTGATTGTGAGGTTCAGCCCTTGTAACAACTGTTGGCACAGTCTCATCCCACCAAAGACGGGCAAAAGGCCTAATCAATCAAACAAGCTAACATTATTATGAATCAAATTCATTATAGAACCAAAAGAACATCAACTGAAAAGCAACCTACTTTGATGATGACCCGTTCACAAAAGTCATGGCATAATCAGGAACCTGTGGATGCAAGCAGAAAAAGAACCGGTAAGCAAAAAATTATCAGTAATATATAGCTACAAAGTCTTAAATCCCTAACTGATAATAAACAAAAAATAGAAACATGGTCAGAAGGGAAAAAGAAAAATATTACCAAAGGCTTTCCTGATTTAAGATAAACCCTCTCCACACTAGGATCCCATTCAACTTTGTTATCAGGACGCACACGAACACCTGGTAAATCTCTGAAGTTTGCACCCTAATTTAAGAGAGGGAAAATTAGCACAATTAGATAGCAATGGTGGAGAAGGTTGTGAGTAATGCAGGAGGTTTTCACTATGATACTGCAATGAAAAACCTTTTTCTTTGGTATACGGCAAGCACGTTGATAATCATCATTATTCAGCTCAAGTGGACGATGATCATAGAGCAAATTTTCCAATGATTTTGACTTCAATGAAGAATCCAACAATTCTGCAAGATCAAAAACTAAAATATGTAGCTTTGTCAACAAGTTCGGGTGCAAAGGGTTGCATCATTAAGTATGGCTATAAATGAACTGAACACTCATAAGTTGCTTGAGACTTGATTTGATAAAAACTCACTCGAACTTATTCAATAAATTTATCAAACCAAGCTATCAAACTCAAGCTCAACTCATTAACTCAGATGTGATTGATTAATGTGTTTGAGCATTATCGAGCAGAGCTTATAAGCTGGAAATCAAATTTGTTCAATAAGCCAAGATTAGTTACATAAATATTAAAATTACATTATTTTCATTTGATTAATCTTTTCCTATCAATTTGATAGATTTTAAAATCAAGCTTGATCTCTACTCATTTATAATCATTGAGCTGGGCATTTTTAAACAAGCTGAGCTCGAACATATTCTTGTCAAGACCAGCTCTCAGCTTGTTTAAGAAAGAATTAATGTCATGCAATTACTTAAGTTCCAGAAAAATGAATGCTTTTGGCATGGATCGAACAAATGGAAGTCCTAGAACAAAGAATTTGCATAGGATGTTCACTGATGGACAGAGTTGCAATAACTTGTAGGGGTCTGCAAACTTACAACTGAACCAACTCATTTCGGTCAACTAAATCAAGAGAGGTTCGATTGTCGGTTTGTTCTGTTTGAACTGATTTTATTGTCCGGTTCAAGTCAGTTTCATAGAAATCCGTGGGGCTTAAAACTGAACCGAAACAGCAAAATCAATCAAAAATGACCAAACCAACTGGTCCAATTCAGTTCAAAAGACAATTTCAGTTCAATTTCATCTGTTGACAAAAAACTTCAGTTTGTATTTTTTTTATTTCAGTTCGATTTAAACCGAACCAACCATTTGCTCAACTCTAATAACTTGTATGTAATGCCAGCAAGGAAAGCTTAACAGGCTAAGTTCGCTTACCATCTTTTCTTAATCTAATCTGCCGCTGAAAATCTGTTTTAGGATCATTACCATAAGGCATTTCATCACGATGTTCATTGTTCTCAACCTATTTAGAAGCATACAAAGAAATAAACATAAGAAAAGTGAAACAAATAGAACATAACAATATGGAAAAGTCAGACAAACAAAATTAGACTCACTGCTGGAAGGTCAGAAATGGCATCCTCCAACAACAGCTTCTTTTCCAATTGAGCAACAGAGCCCTCGTCATAAGCAACAACATTACTCTGCAAGTATCATCGCATTTGTATTGATGCAATACCAAAAATGAATTACCAAAGGCAAAGATACAGTCTAAATATTGATACTCATACCTCAAACTCAACAGGCACTACACCTCTCACAATAACATCATGTGTTGGAAGTGGGTACTGTGGCAGCTTCTGTAGAATGTGAATATTCTGAGGAGAAAGAAAAAAGAAAAAAAAAACGTTTGCACAAGTTGGTTGATTGATGTATAGCTACCTCAGCAGGTTGGGCACCCCAAAGAAAACAACGCATCCGAAACTGAGGAAGCCCATATGCCCCAGCAGCCATCATGCCAATTCTCGTTTGATAGTTCATTTCAATAAGCCGAGCCATGGCATATCGCCCCAAAAATCCATCTGCAAACTTCAGAAGATCCACAACATTCTCCATCAAAACAAACTTTGGCTTTAAATACTTTACAACATCCATGAAAACCAAGAGCTGCTTGTTCTTTTCGTCTTGCAAAGGATCATTTTTATTTCTAAAACGGTTGAATCCACTAATGCCCTGGCATGGTGGCCCTCCACAAATTACATGTACAGCACCCTATAATAATTGAATAAACAACCTTAGAAAAAAGATTAATGACAGATGTTAAATTGTTCAAACATACTGGTAAAAGATGAAGTAGACTCACAGGCAATGGTAGAATACTTGATTTATACCCATCAGTAACAAATTTCTTTATAGCTTCCTGACAGTTACTATTGGAAGAACCTTATGTGTAAGGTGCAAGTTCAACTTTTGAAAATGAACTAGACCAAAAAAAATGAAAAGAAAAGAAAGAAGAAATTAGTTCAAACTATTCTCTGATTGAATACCTCAAACCATCAATTGGTTCCCATGTGTCATATTCTGGCCCATAACCCTTCCAGCTAACCTGTCAAGGGCAAATTTAATTGATAAATAAATGAAACTTGTTCAGGAAATGAAGCAAAGATAATATATTCAATACAAAAATCTGAATTAGGAAATAGCAATCTATGCTTCTTGTTTATCAACCTCCATGTAAATTAATCAGTATTATTCAATAGAACTAAATATGATTTCCCCCATATAAAAAAAAAAAAAAAAAAAACTGAACTGTCAAACACTAGTCTTCTGAATAGTCAAAACAGTAACCAAAAATTAAGGACACTGCATTATTAGCCATGCTGTGGGCTGCATCCTGAGATCTTGTTCCAAGTTTTATTTTTTGTCCCAAAACCCTTGTTCTACAATTGCACTTACTAAATCCTAATCAGATGAATCTTTTCTAGCTTATTACCCGGTAACCACACAAACTTCTAAAGACTTGATTTATCTGCTAACACCTGAATAGCATTCCAAATGCTAAAAAGCTCATTGTCTTGCCTTCCAACACCAGCCAATTCAAACCTGAAATACTAGATGCATTTTTCAATACCTTGCCCTTGTATCCTAAGTAACAGAACATTTAGACAGACCACTCAAAGCTGATGTTTTTTTTTTTTCTTTTAATTATTTACTAATATGAACCCCACATTCTATGTGATATATAATTTTTCATTTTAAGTATATTACTAGCGTTCTTCACAAAATTACCTTGTAAAGGGTTCACGTAGGAAATAAGCAGTCAAATTCATTATGTTAATGCACCAAGTCATAAGTAGTTCTGCCAATACATAAAAAATGACTTTATGGTTAACCAAATCTTTTCACTAATCCATCTATAGATTCACAATTTATTTAGATAACAGAAGCTAATTCTCACAAGCACCAACTTCATGATGGCTACATAACAAAAAATTATAAAAGCACTAAATAAGATTGATCATCTTCCATAAAAATTATTTCACGCTAGCTTACCTAAAAGAACAAAGAGGTGTGTCATATAACTATAGCTAAAAATAATGTAAGCTTCTTCAAGTCATGTAAGTTATTCACTCTAAAAAACCTCCAGATGTATAGAACACTCTTCTTTCAAATGTTATGTTAAACTTAGAAATATATATCCTCAATTTTTGGTTTCCAGTAATATAAAGTTTATGAATCCACTAGCATAACTCATGCTGTCCTAGCAGACAACAATTATGCCAAGTAAGCCATGACCCAATAAATATGCTAAACGTTTCACCATAAACAACTTGAAATGGAAAAGACCATTCCCCATGGAACATGCCACAACAATGACCAAACCAAAAAATTAATCCAGTGATTCATTTTTTTTTTCTCAGTAGCATATGGTTGTGTACCTTAAAGTACAATCCATGCTCCCCTTTCTCCTTTGGGTCACCATAGCAAATTTGGAGTACCTTTTCTACTTCAAAAACTTCACCATCATCTCCATCATCATCATCATCACCATCATTATCTTGAGCATCGCTATCTTCTTCTTCTAGATCAAAAGGATAAGATTGCTGCTTTTCTGGATCTGTGCTACTTATAAGTGAAAACCTGATGCAGAGCTTCTCCCATTCTTTTAGCAATAATAAAAAATCTTCTGCAGTTTCATTCCTCACCTGATTTGAAGTAAATTGACCTAAGAACGGAAAATTCACATTGTACAAAAACAACATAAGAAATTGAAGCTCAATGTGAGAGAATACCTCTGTCTCAGGGTGATTTAGTTTCAGACTTTCACAGGCATATTTATTCAAGTCAACTGCCCATTTCTACAGTTAAAAATAAAAGAATTATTACTAGATCAGGGAAATAATAAAACTAACCAGAAAGTATATACATCGAGATAACAGCATTTGTCAATTTCAAACACCCAATAACAATACCCAAAAAACCGAGGGGGAAAAAAAAAGACTTACAGTAATGAGATTTAAACCAGACAATTTGGCACCAAGGCATAGGCCTGTTGACATAGCACCGCAACCAGAATACAAATCCAACAATGTCACCTCTGATTTATTATAAGCATCATTGGCAGACTTCACCTCATTCATTTCATTGTCACTGGATAGCGTAGATGAACTCTCATTGCTTGCCGTTGTGTCTTCTACAATTTAGAAGTATCATGACAACATAGAAAACCTATTTATAACTTGCAAACTATTGTAGATAAATGAAATATCATCAATTCACAGAACCAATGGGGAAAAATAATGACCTGATGGTAATTTAACAAAGGTGGAATAAGGAAGTAAGTAGAGCATATCACAGAAATAGTTGCAAGATTTGATCGCTGCTTCCTTTGCCTCTAAATCCACCTAATAGACAAACTTAAACAATTACCTACTCGGCAGAGGCAGAAACAAATGAGAGCAAAGGAAAGTGTCCATACATTCAAAGGCAACTTAACAATGTTCAGCTTTTCAACAAGACAATCCAGTGGATTGTCATCCCGAATTTCTGAAAAGAAAACGCGCTTTTGCTCCATCTGATAGGCATGCTTGATTGCCTAATAAAAAAAAACAAGAATGACAGTATATTTACAAGAGCAAACCTCAAGAAATGTTATATGACCATAACTTACAGTGTCCCTGGCCCTGTAGAACCATTGGGCAGTAAAGTATAGGTTCCCATCAATAGCCTCAAACATCTCCACAATTTTGCATATGTAGCTGTCCTCCCCATCTGCTGCCTAAACACAAAAGCACCAGCTAAACTTATCCAACAACGAAAGCCAAGCCAAATGATATATTCTCATATGAAGAAAAATAGTTAAAACTTAAAAGATAAGAAGGTAAATTAACATTTGAATCTCATAACTTTGAATCAAATTCTTTATGACAATATTTTCAATGCCGAAAAAAGATGAATAAATAATATTCTTTGTGAACTGTTACATCATAAACCCTCCAATGCAAACAAGCAAGCATGCCATAGTAATGCACAATGCAAAACACTTGCATCTCAAATTACAATCCAAGGACAAAGCTAAATTAGAACTACAGTCCAG
The DNA here is from genome assembly GCA_947857235.1 of Jatropha podagrica. Classification (NCBI taxonomy): domain Eukaryota; kingdom Viridiplantae; phylum Streptophyta; class Magnoliopsida; order Malpighiales; family Euphorbiaceae; genus Jatropha; species Jatropha podagrica. The sequence continues at coordinate 22,112 of CANUEP010105645.1, forward strand.
TAAACAAATTTAGGACAAAGAACTACAGTATTAGTCAACTATACTCATAAGTAACTCATGTCTATAAATAATTGACATGACACCACCGATTATAGGTGTGGACAACACAATAGCTCAGCTCAACTCATTAGCTAGATAATTGCACTCAAGCTTGACTTGAGCTCAATTTGAGCTTCTAAAATGAAGCTCAACCTTAGCTCAATAAATATGTAAACGAGTCAAGCCCAAACTTGACTCATTTATAGTTTACACTAAAAAAAAAGTATTTGTGGCTCATTTATAAATTCATGTTCAAGCTTAATCAAAGACTCATTTGCTGTTATTGAGCTAGCTAACAAGCCTTAGTCAAGCTAACTCTCTAGCTGGCTCATGAACCTCATTACAAAGCTCACATCCAACTCATTTATTAAATGAACTCAATAAGCAAGCTCAAGCAAAATTGTTAAGCTAAATCAAGTTCATTCTTAAGAAAAAAAGGAGGTAAATTACCCATCTTATCTTATGAGATTACATTAGTCCTCAATTCTAAACAATACAGCTCAAACGACCAAATTGATATCTTATTAATTTAGAAAGGACTAAAGAAATTCATTATGGAAACAATGGCATTTTGAGCCAAGAGATTTTATTTGAAAGAAAAGGAATGAAACAAAAGCAACTTACTTTGACATGAGCATCATCATAGAGATTGTAGATGTTGTGCCCATCAACCTCAGCTTGTTGATAATGGCAGCGAGCTAGAATTACATCATCAGAATCATCCTTACTGTGCCAAATGAGGAATTGAAAATAAACAAAGCAGAAAAAAGAAACATTATACTTAAATGCACATAAATAACAAGTAAAATAAAAAGAAAGACAAAGCATGGGATTGATTGAATAGACAAAATGTGACCAAACACTTACGCATTTGAACTTTTTGTAGTCACGTGTTTATTTGTCTGGAAAAGCAAATGTTGAATTTAAAATAAATTAATGGAGTAATATCAATGAAAATATAAGATTTCTACAAAAGAAGAGGCAAGGTGTGAAAATAAAGATGGATGATATCATCAAAAGGCCACAGAGCTAACATTAACAATGGCATTTAGTTCAAGTTACACACTACATTCACATATCTAATGACAAGAAGCTTAGTTAGAAACTGAATCAGAAGTTGACAGCTTGGCTTTCATAGTCATTAAGCAAGAAAATTGTAGAATTTTATCTTTTAGAAAGTACGAACAATTTCATAAAATTTAATGTCTTTGCAAATTCTTATTTTTATTTTGAGTTCTTTAGATTCTTCGTTCATTTAATTAGATTCTTTGTTCATTTAAGATGACAATATTCCTTACAATTTTCTTTGAAGATACAAGTTAGTATAGAATTCATTGTCCAGTGATCTTAAGATTGCTTAAATCTATAAGTACACATATTTAACACGTTTTGTAATCGAACTTTAGCAAATGGATATGACAACATTTATGTTTTCATGAATTGTGATGTAATTAGACATTATCAGTAATGTCTAAAGGCTTCTAAGCATTTAAAAGTCCATCTTTCATTATAATAAAATTTGGAACTTTCAAATAATTGCAAATTTCAGTCGTTCAAAGCCCACTAAGTTCAGGTATTTTAGCACCTATCCATTTCTAGCATTTTAAATCAACTCAAAGCTTGTACAAAAACAGCTTACATCAATTTGGTCTCAAATTTTCAAAATCCTTGATGTTTTTAATTTTGATCTTGATGAATGTTGCATTAAATTTATTTACAAGTTTCTAAACATACAAATAAAATATTAGATTGATTTAAGTTAAAGTTGATTTGTTACATAAAACAATAACTTTTATATTGTCTAGCAAAAAAAATCAACAAAGCAACTACCAGTTTGACTCTCCCTCAAAAAGCAAAAGATACCCTTAAATTGCAACCAAGCTTAATGGATTAATTACACTAATAGTCATCTTTTTTTGTACTTATTTTATTAAAGTCACTTAACTTGCATTATAATTAGTCACTATACTTAGATTTTTATTCTAACAGGTCACTCATTAAAATCCAGTGATTAGAAATATTAACATGGTAAAACAAGATTTTCATTTAAAATAAACTCATATTTCTCTTAATATATACTAATTTGGAATTTACTCATTAATTTATTTAAAAATGGGGGCCACCAATATGAAACAAGTTTTTAAATGAAAAAAATTTTATCTACCATTTATATTTGTAGCAGTTTTTCCCCTCTTACATTCCTTTGTAGTCATTAATTTTTATGTCAAATATGTGATTTAGTTCATATTACTATTTTGGTGACCATATTCCAATTAGTGACCTACCATTAAAATAAAAATTAAAGTTTCATGACTTAAGAATGACAAATTGAAGTTGCAGGACCTAAATAAAACTAAATAGAACATTTAGTAATCATTAAAATGATTTACCCCAAGCTTGATAAAATAATATCAAATGATGGCCACAAGCTACAAAGTAAACTTCAAAGCTCCAAAGTTTTCAAAAATAGGATAAAATCAATATTGTGATTGGTTTATTTTTGCACACACTTGATTCAAAATGTGATAAAAAATCAAGTTAGGTCAACAGTGATAATTTAACTAGACTAGCTAAACTATAATGTTACAATGTTGAACATAATGCAAAAAAATTAGAACCACCAATTAGCACTTAAACAATGACATAGCCCAAATTACAAGTACTTAAATTATAGTAACATGAAATAAAAAAATTCAAGAAACATACATACTTCAAAATAATACAGCATTGCAAATTTGCAAACTTTTTGAACATACAACACTAATATTTGGATTTTGGAATTTTTGATCTATAAGGATAAACAAACTATTAGGGTGTATTCAATTGTAGAAAATTGAAGTAGTTTATAGAAATGCTTTTTAAGAAAATTGAAAAATAGAGTTTCGCATTCAAATCAATCAATTTTCTATTTGCAAAACTAGAAAAAAAAATTTCTAGTTTTCCACAATTTTCCTTTATAATGAAAGGCTTATTTTCCAACTATTTTTCATTTTTTAAAAAACAACATTTTCATAATTAAATTATAATAGCTATAAATACTATCTTCTATAAAATATTTTCATTGAAAAAATAAAAAAATCATTAAATAACAAAAAAATCTTATTATGCTTTAATATATAATTAATTTTATTATTGCAAATATATTATATCCTTTATTTTTAAAAAATTATACAAAATGATATGAATTGACACTCTCTCCATCCCAAAAATATAGTGTATTTTTCCTTTTTGATTTGTCCTAAAAAATAGTCCTTTTTTTGCATTATAACTAATTCTTAAATTATTTACTATACAATTTTTAAAATTATTTTATTTTCAATAACACTTATTAATTCTTACTTATTATTCCAATATAATAATTACTCATATTTTACTTAAAATAAGCATAATAAAAAAATTATATAAATAAAATTGTCTTTTAATTATAATAATTACTATTTCTTAAATTATGTAAAAATTAAAAAGTAAACTATCTTTTTAGAACAAAAGTGTTATTCTTATAAATAATCAATAATAAAATTCAGAAACTTTTAAATAAAAGTTTACATTTATTTATTTTATAAATGTTTTATTTCTTTTAATTGTGAAAATTGTGAATAATGTTTGTGAAGTTTTTAAATTAAAATATTATTTTTAATTCTTACCAAATAAACATATTTTTCATTTTCCTTTTTCCAATTTTCAATTTCTAAAAAAAACTGTTTTCTGTAAGTAAACATGCCCCTAGAGTTCTAAGATTTTTGTTGAGATACTTTAATTAATTTGAATTTTATAGGAAATGTTATCTTTGTTTCTTTTTCTTCTTCTTTTTTTTTGTTACATACTTGCTGCTACAATAGGTTTGCCAAAGGGTTACATAATAATATGGGAATTTCATTGTATTTTAATCAGCCAATTATGACTTAAGGTACAAAGATAAGCATGCTTAGGAATGGCTGCAATCTATTTTCGTAAGCAAAACCTTGTTACTGTATCTCTATGTACATGTCCATAGAAATTAATCAGAAACAAAGCTATTTGAGGATTCAATGAAAAAACCTATGCTACGTGTATGAGCTATATTTCTAAGTAATTTCTATTCTATTGAGGCGCAACTACAAAAACTGTTTTTGCTTTGTGTTGATAAACAAACCATTGGAGTTAAAACATTTTTGTTGAGACATTTTTTATTAATTTTGGATTTCAAGGGGAAAATTAGCTTTGTTTTTCTTATAAAACCTAATTCTATTATGGGTTTGCTAAAGGGGCTAGGTAGTAGCATGGGATTTTGATCGTGTTCTAGTCATATCTAGTTAAGATACAAAGATACACATACTTTGAAAAGGCTGAAACCTATTTTTGTAAACAAAATCTTGGAGATATATCTCTATATACATGTCCATAGAAATCAATGAGGAACAAAGTTCTTTGAAGGTTCAATAACAAAACCTATGCTGCTTGTATGAGCTGTATATGTGAGTGGTTTCAATCCTATCAAGGCTTAATTACAAAACATGTTTTTATCTCAACATGGTAGCAAAGGTTCTACTTTAAAGGACTTGTTTGTTAGGAATGAGGCTTAGAACCAAGGCCTTATTTATTTGATTTACACTCTAAGAAACAAAACAGCCAAGAGGAGCAAGTTTGAAAATCAAGTCAAAAAGAGACATCAGGCAGACTTTTGGCCCTTAGCAGCCTATGTGTACAGCCAATTGAGAGAGAGTATCTTTTACTATAATTATTTTTGAGGCAAAATTCTCTACATAGGCTTAGCCTAGGCATTGTCTAACAACTATTTAACCCTTATTCTTCTGTTATTGTTCAATTCTTGGTTCACTTCATTTACAAATCCAACAGGTCGGACCAACAATAGAGAAGTGAACCTTTGCAATGGCAAGATTCAAACAAATAGAAGAATAGCAAATAAAATGAATAGAACCAAGAGAGAATTTATTTGTATTAATTTGATAATCTAGAAATTCAGTAACAATGAGGGAATTAATGATCTAAACCAAGAACTGAAAAATAACAAAAGAATAAGGGATAAATGATTGTTAGACAACCCTCAGGCCAAGTCTATGCAAAGAATTCTGCCTCAAAAAATAATTACAGCAAGTAATTACAGCAAAAGATTCTCTCTCTCTCTCTCTCTCTCTCTCTCTCTCAATTGGCTCTAAACATAGCCTGCTAAGGACTAACTGTTTGCATGACATATCACTTTCTTTACTTGATTCTCAAACTTGCTCCTCTAAGCTGTTTTATTTCTTCTAGTGTAAATCAAATAAGGCCTTGGGCCTAAAGCCTCATTCCTAACATTGTGTTTTTGGAGTGTTCAAAAAAACAGTTATGCTGTGTTTGTTCATGAGTTTCTTAATAGAAATTTGTGGAAATTGTTGAAAATAAAAAAGAAAAAGAAATTGTAGATCCAATTTTCTATTTTTTAACAAAAACCACAAATTTTCAAGAGTGAAAAATCTGTCTTTTGATTTTTGGAAGTAAAATAAAAAGGAACTAGCATATCCTCAAACTGATTAGAACCTAAGCATGTTGTAAAACTACAAAACTTGTTCAAAGGACATTTACATGTCCTAAAGCTGCATACACTATGTTGAAATAGCTGAAATTTTATGGTGATTCCAAGCCAAGTACTAAAACTGCAAAAATATTTGATAATATAAAGGGAATCAAAATTTGTTGAGGGAACTATGCATGTCTTAAGGCAACAGAGACATTGTTGAAATATTTAAGTTGAGATACTTCTAATTACATTTCATTTTGGAGGGGAAGTTATCTTTGTTTTTCTGTTATAAAGCCTGATGTTACAGCAGATCCACAGGTGAAAATAGGTAGCCCTATGGTCTTTGAATTGAGTGTTTCAGCTTGAGGTCTGCTAGTGGGGAAAGCTGCGCAATGACTACTCTATGGAAAGCAACTAATGTTCAAAACTAAGAAGCAATTTTCTAAAACAAATTACTTGACAATGGACAATCTGATACCTCGTGAAACTTGATTTTCACCGCCAGTTATAACAGAAAATTTCATGACCAAGTGCAATAACCCAAAGCCATACCCAAAATAAATATCTCAAAATACACTAAACCACAATGCTGTGTATATTTGTTGCTGCACTTCAAAGGATAAAAAAAAAAATTAAAATTTCAAGGTTAAGACAAAACTAAAATAAGACGTTTTGTGTTATAACATTTTACCTTCTTAGCATATCTATTAGGCCACCGTCTCCTAGCCTCTTCATCAGAGAAAGGATCGCCAATAAATCTAGCTTCAGGTCCATCTTCCTCATTATCTCCGCCAGTACCACTCACATTTTTCCTCAATCTCTCTTCAATAGCAGATTTTGTATCAGATCCACTGCCATTCTCGTTCTCCTTTATCCCCCTAACATTTCTCTTGGAATATGACCCTATAACACAGCTCAGCTTAGCCCCTTCCTCATCCACCTGATCCACTTCTTCCGGAAATGATTCCTCCTCAACTTTTACTCTTTTTGACTTATTGGAGGAAGCTGCTCCAGAAGAGGCCGTCGATTTCCGCTTCCCAGCCATGTCCCAGCGGTGGCCCGACAGCCAAGGATGGAGGAGATAGGGAGAGAAAGCAAGGAAAGTAGCAGTAGTACAAGTGGATAGAGAAGAGAAAAAATGGCAACAGATGAGATGTGGAGGAAGAGAGACAGGCCTGTTTTTAAGTTATACTAGTAATTAGGGTTTTTTTTTAAAAAAATTTTGAGTGGAGAAGGGAATGGGCGGGAAGCGAAAAAGTATTTTGCTGGGATTTTGTGGAGCGGATTTGGAAATGGGGCGGGAGGTCAGGCGGTACTTTTCATTTTTTGAACGTTGGGAACTGGGATGTGTTTGGTTGTTTATTTAATTTTAAATTTGGCGTTATGGTCTATAGCCTGATTTTGCATTAAAAGCTAAATGTGTCGGGTGTGTGTCAATTTTTCCTCACCTATATTTTTATAGTCTTGTGGTTGGGCCGAATGCATAATTCTCTTCCTCCCCTCAAACTTTTTTCAAATTATCATTTATGCCTTTTACTCTGGGACCAATTTTGCACCTTAACTCTTTCCTTTTTTTAATCTATTAGGTCCAGTTAGCAAGGCGTATTAATACAATCCAAAAGTCGCGCGTGAAGATTGTAATTCTTATACAATTGACATTTTTAATTATTAATTCATTTGCTTTTTCTCTTCTTCATCTCTCCTTTCTCTGCATTTTTTTCTTTTCTTTTTTCTTTTTTGCAATTCTTGAAGCTATAAATTTACGAAGAAGAAGCAATTTTTATTTTCTCAATTTGCATTTTTTTTCCTCTTTTTTTCTTTCATTCCCTCTCTTTCCATAATTGTTTTTCCCTTTTTATCTTTCTATTTATCTCTCCACGATTATTTGATGATGGGTCCTTGGATTTAAAGAAAGATTTGATGAGTGAAAAAATGGAAAAAAAAGATTTGAAAAAAGAAAGGAAAGATGGTGGAAATGATATCTCTTTTCAATCTTTCAATAAATATCTCTTTAATTGTATTTTTTTTCTTCTTTTCAAATCTCTCTTCTTCTCCTCCTTAATTTCTTTACAACTTAAGTTTTTGAAAATTTGATTTTGGATCTTTGCAATCCTTAAAATAAATTTTTTGCAACTTAAAACCTCTACCATTGTACGCTACACAGGTCAACACTGGAGAGGGAGAAAATGGCAAAGAGGCGACGACAATAGATTCGAATCAATAAGAAAGTGGAGAGGGAGGGTTGTGGACAATCAAGGAGAAGGGAGAAGATAGATTTAGGTTGGGGCTCGTTTGAATTGATTAAGGTCTAGCTTAGCCCAAATCATGGGTTCTTACTTGATTTTTTAGTTGGTTTAGGGATTTTTAATGGGTTTAAATTGGTTTAGCACGTATAAATGACACATAGAATAAAATATGGTGACATGTTTGTAAAAAACACCATGTAAGAGCAATTATATTTCACGTTCAATTCTATGAATGAACAAGGGTGTAAAAGATACAGAAAAACCAATTTGAGGGGCACATTAGATTTCCCGCAAAGTTAAAGTTGACAAATGGTTAAAATAAAAAAGTTCAGCCGGGATTTTATGCATTCGGCCATTATAGTTCTGACTTATAATGTGAAACCATGATGTAAATCAACCCCACTATTGAAATTGAAGTGTCCCTTTTATCCTTCTAATATTTTTGTGATAGAATGATCCAGATAAAGAAAAAATTTGAAAATTTGAATTTCACTCTCTATTTTATATTAACATCAAACTATTAAGAAACACACATGTCACAACCTACCACAATGTAAGATATGACATGTCGTCTGTAATATAGTTAATACATACTAAATGCCTACTAAGTATGCTACAAGGGATTTAAAATTTTTCTTTTACTCATTTATAATTTTTAATAACAAATAAAATGTAGTTATTTATAATGAAATTTAAATATCTTCTTTTAGTTCATTCATATGCTAAAAGAAAATACTTTATTAGTAATTATTTACATAAATAAAATATAATTTCTATTAATACTAAATAAAATAACTAAATCAACAAAATTCTTAAGACAATTACATTTACAAAATCATGAATGGTTCCATAAATCCTAAGCCCTATGAATGATTTAATTACATACTGGGATCTTTTACAAATATTAGATATATAGTATTTTACAGAATAAAACTATCAAATCTACACACTTATAATTTATATATGTCTGCTCAATTATGCAAAGCTGTTTTGTTAATATTTAATACATCATGCATATTCTAAAAAGAAACCAAACATACAATAGTTACTTCAATAGCATGCTATCTACATTAGACTTTTAAAAAAAATCCATAATGAGCAGGACTCACTCTCTTGCTTTCTCCCTTCCTTTCCCTATGGTAGTACAAAAAAACATTGTCACTAAGTAAATTACTTAGTGGTGCTATTTTATAAACTGATATATAAATAAATAACTTTTCAATATTAACAATAATTGTAATTGAAATTTCTTATGAAAACACTTTTCATATACTCAATTTTAAAACCCAATATAGAGTTTTCAAAATAAATACTTTAACAGTAACAATAGAAATTCTTTACTTCAAATTCAGTATTTAAAATTCAATAATTGCCCTGTGTTGAAATAAACAAAAAAAAAAAAACACCAATACAGTTTCAAGAAAACATCAATTCAAGAAATTTGGTAATATCCAATTTAGTCTCAACAAACTAGATAGACTCAATCCGAAAGGTCATCAGTGTCTAATGTGCACATTTAGATAAAGTTATTTCAACCTTAATGTGTGATATGAATATCAACAGAAGAGGGAACAATCTCAACCTCAATGAAGACGGAACAATCTCAACCTCAATGAAGAGGGAACAAACTCAACGTCACTTAAGAGGGAACAATGTCAATCGCAGTATCAACTTCAACAAATAAAGTGATACCGTCAGTGCAATAACCATGTGTATCAACTATTGTGAAACTATAAATCATTTCATGCATATAAAAATATCAAAATCACATTGAGCAACATTTCATTCCACAAACACTTCTAAAAAAAATATTCAATCACGATCACTTCTCATACTACAATAATAATTGGCCAACACATTTCTTCTTCATATAAACAACTTTCAATATAACTTTAGAATTATTAAAATCATAAGGTATCAACATATAATTCTTTCTTTTCAAAATCCATAAAACTTTCATTCTAATATTTCCACTTTTATTCATAAATAATTTTATGAAATCAAATATATTTTGATTTTAATGTAGTAAAAATAATAATATTGCACTAACTTGAATTGAAAGGTTCCCCTATCTTCTCTCCTCTAAATGTTAATTTATCTTCCAATCCTTTCCTCTCAATAACTATAGCATGAAATTAACACTAACGTTAATTTACTATATCTTTGACTACATATACTAATATAGAAATATAAATTAGGCATTGAAATGTAGTATTCATATTTTTCTTTCATTTTCACTAAGCTTCTCCAGGTGTTATATGACCTTTGTTTAAGTATAAAATGCTTCATATTCAACACTTAACCTCATCTTATATACATAAAAAATAACAACTTAAATTATAGAAGTCAATGACATGTTTAATTCATTAAATGTTCATGTAATGCTGAAATTCAGCATTTGAATAACTTTCATTTCACTGACTATATTTTGACTTATAGATTTTACTTTCCCCTGAAATTTTTACAGCATGTTTCTAATATCTTAGGGTACTATTTTGTAAAATTTCATAATTTTTGAAACTCGTTTGCAAGGTCAAATGACCTAATTACAAAAAATAGAATTTCAATTTTTTTTATTCTGAGTAGTCTATATTCTTTAATTAATATCCCCATTTTATTAAATCCATTTGTCTTGAAATTTTTACAGAACCTTCTTCAAATCTCGAGTTATTCTCAGATAAAATTTTGTGAATTATGAATTTCATTTTCCTAGTTAAATTGGTCAATTACAGAGGCTAAACTTGAGGCAGACTCTCATTGAGCAGTCTGTATTCACTTAATTACAATCTCATTTTTCTTCATCCATTGCACTAACCCTTTTTACCATGACCTTCCCAACATCCTAACATAGTTTTCTGCAGAATTTCATAATTTTTGGAGTTTATTTACTAATTTAAATAATTCAATCTTTATTATTAAATTTTCAGGCAGCTCAACCTGATAAACTCAACCAATTCTTTACCTTCTTAAACATTCTTAAGTTAGTTTCAACACTAATTCATGCATATAACTCTTCTAAAACTTAAATAACATAATCATTTACATATCAAAATACTTAATCCATAGTTTATCAATCAAATGGCAAAAATCATCCAAGACAATTGATTATGCAAATTTGACCTCAAATTCATGTTTAACCACCTTTAATCACCTTGAAAATACTTTTAATTTCATTATCTCTACCAAGTCAGCAACAATAGGCAATCATCTTATAGGATAGTTCATGGAAAACAAAAATAAAAATATGGAAAAGAAAGAGGAAGTGAAGATAACTAACATTTCCTTAAGATCACTTGAAAATTCTATGAATTTCCACCTCCTTTGCTTGGTCAACTAAGAAGAAGAGGAAGAAGATGGTGATGAAGAAGATGGAGAGCTGCGTTAATGATTGAAGAAAGAAAGAATACATAAAATATCTATTTTTTATGGTTTGGTTCGATTCAAATTGATTTTGTCCAACTCAGTGGTTTACTCTGATTTTTCGCCGGTTTATATGTTTTTCAACCGGTTTGTTAATAATAAAATGTTTTCCTTTCAATATAATTTCCTTCATAATCCTATATTTATTTTTAGATGCAAGTACATGTCAATATTTATTATACCAATAATTATTAATTATTGATAATAAACTCTAGCATCTAACAAAATTTTATTAATTTTTTTAACTTTTCAAATTGATTAAAATCACCATAATTGTCATTTAATAAATATTAATGTAACACCCTAAATACAATAAAAATTTTATAATCTAAATATTGTACAAATTAAATAAATAAGTGATAAATAATTTTTTATCAACCAATCAAATTAGTCACCTACAAATCAAAGGAGTCTCCTACAAATCAAATGATTTATCTACTACTCAATGCATACATTTACTAATCAAAATATTTATCTACTAATCAAAAGTACTTACCTAAAATCAAAGAACTTATCTACTAATCAAAAGACTTATCTACCACTCAAAGCATATATCTACAAATCAAAGGAATTATCTACTACTCAAGGGACTCACCTACAAATCAAAATCCTACACTGTAAAAGGGGAAGAAGGGCAAGAGGTAAGTCACCCCTTAGTAAAAAGAAACCAAGTGTATTAGAAGATGAAATTCACTTCTCCACCTCCAACAAAAATTATAACCATAGCCTTCTTAACCTTCTCATTAATTCTATTAATCTCCAACCTTTCATAGTTCATTTAACAATTCGTCATAAGTGTCTATAAGTATTATAAAGGAAGAGGTAAACTAACAAGTGATAAGAAGGAGGAGAAAACAAGAGGAAATAAAAGAGGTAAGGAATATTAAATTCTATCTTTTGATTTTATTCTACAAGTTTAGGCATTTAATTTGATGAGTAAAAGCTTAAAATTATATTTAGAACATGTTAATTAATAATTTAAGATGTCATAAATTAGTTAGGATAAAAGGGAATTGAACATGTAGAAGTTAGAGAATATAAATTTCAAACTATCTCAGTAAAACTGCTTAAATTTAGCCACTGTGTTTTATTTAATTAAATATGTAAACAAGCTTTTCAAAGATTATGAAATTTTGTAGAGAGCTAAGCTAGGATGTTAGAAAGGTTGTGGTAAAAGAAAAAGTCCAGGAGATTAAAGGAAAAATAATTATAATTAAGTAAATACGGATTACTCAGTGTGATACTGTGAACAGATTTCACCATAGTGTTTAAATTATTTGACAGTGTAAATGAATTTTAAAAATTGCAAAATTTTCCAAAAATATATATTAAGATGTTAAGAAGGTTGTGTTAAAAGGGCAAGTCTAAATGATGAGGCAAATTAGAAATACTAAGTAAATAAATGAGAGGACTCAGTCTATGAAAACTAGAATTTTCAATTTTGTAATTGATTTATTTAAATAAGCAAATGAACTCTAAAATTTATGAAATTTAATACGGGAGTTTCCAAAGATGTTAGATTATTGTGTAAAAATTTCAAAGCAAAAGGATATGTGAAAGTAAAAATATAAAGAATACAAGTGACTCACATGCTGAAATTTTCTGAATTTTCTTAATTTATACTAAAGTTCACCAAATTTAATCTAAATGATTTAACTATGAATATAGGTATAAAATGGATGAATATTAAGTTCAATATGTATAGATTATGTCTCCAAAATTTTAGATTTTAAATGAATAGAAATATTAAAGAACATTGAACATTAACAAAGAGCTAGAAATAAACTAAAAGTGCAAAATATGTTTAAATGTGAATATAAGTCAAGGGGTTACTGTCACGATCCAAAACCGTGGGCCAGACCGGCACAAGGATCTAGGTAAGCTTAAGGCCCCCGAGGCCCGTAGTAAGCCTAAACTATCCAAAATCTATTTCTATTATCATTTGACTGACGGAATAGTAAGCTCATTTTATGACATTATTTATATAATAATCAGAGTTAACAATTCTGACCCAGCCTTAATATTAAGGAATGTTCACATCTTGGGCCCATATCCATTTAATAAAAATATTTTCTCATGCAATATTTATTTGTCATAATATGATTAAACTATTCCTATTACATAGTCTCCAAATATTCAAAAGGAAATACTCCATAATTTATTTATAATCACATGAATATTTCCTTTTACATAACCAATTATTATTTAAATATCCTAACTGCGGAGTTAAATAAAAAGTATGGAAATCCACAAATATGAACAGATAATTTATACTAACATGGTTGAATCTTTGTGAATAAAGAAGCAAAGTCTCACAAACCAACGGTACTTTTATTCCCTGAAAAATGTTTATGGAAGGGGGTTGAGTTTCACTAAACTCAGTGAATAATAATAAATAATGCAAACCCACATATTCAAGCAGTATGCTTTCACAATATATAAAATGACATACTTCACAAGCACGTGTCATACATTAGCATCTTCAAACAAATCACATTCAAATATTCACAACATGTGAAAATTGGTCAGTGAAATCACAAATCTACCTATTGGCCCCCGGCCAATTTCATAATAATAATATATATATAACAGGGAGCCGATCCCCCATATTTGGCCCACTGACCCATAGTGACACACGTCGTCCCAATTTTCACCCAGATACAAAAGCACATAATTTCACATCATAGTTATTCACAAATATATTCAATACAATAAATGCAACATATGAATGTAAGCAAGGGCGAAAATTGTATAAATTTAGAGAACCGAAATATTATATATTAAAGACTGAGATTATGAAACTGAGATATTATATTTGGAAAATGAAGAATATCAATATAGCAATAAGAGATGATTCATAATTATTTAAATAGGGTGAAGAATATATGATATGCATATGAAATGCATGTAAGCAGGATGGTGTGCACAATTTATTATTACTCACAGTGACCGCAGAATAATATCAGGTCTGTCCTGATTCTGATTTGGAGGAACAGTAAAGGAACTCGGTCGATCTAAGAAACACGTATAATAAAAAAAATATAATCAGATACTGACTCCCTTAATTAAAATATTATTTTAATAAACTTATCTGTTTATTTTATTTTTCTTACTAAATTTCTATTAATTCACTATATAACCTTAGTATTTGTCAGCAATCAATATATAACCTTACTATTTATCAGCAATCAATATATAACCTTACTATTTATCAGCAATCAATTTATTCACTTATTTTGTATCTAATCTAGATATCAATTCCATTCATTATGCCATAAAATATATTTATACTCCAAATTATAATTTAATACCAACAATAATAATTCATTTAATCAACCAATTAATTGATTTTACTCTTTAATATACTCCATTTATTAAAAATCCTTCAAATATTCCCATTAATCCTTAATAAAGGAATTTTCATAATTATAGAATCTTAACACTAACTGATTAATTTACTAACCTTCAAAATCAATTAAAATCCTAAAATTACTCT
>CANUEP010105646.1:0-85085 GCA_947857235.1 Jatropha podagrica
CCCCCCCCCCCCCCCCCCCCCCCCCCCCCCCCCCCCCCCCCCCCCCCCCCCCCCCCCCCCCCCCCCCCCCCCCCCCCCCCCCCCCCCCCGTGCTACTATGTTGACCAACTTTTACTCTTTTACTATTTTTCTGAAGGTCGAACGTTTTTACTCATGAGGCCCTATTGTGGCCTGTGTTTCTATGGCACCTTGTGCTTTAATATTTGAATTAATCCAACTTGCATTTTTTCATCATTAGGTCCGACAATGACAATCAGCCAACAGAGAAAACTATTCCGGAAGTTCGAAAATTTCCAAGCTTTAGTGGTCCACTCATGCTTCCAAACCGAGCTTCTGCAAATAGTTTATCTGCTCCTATAAAATCATCAGGAGGTAAAAAATTTTGCAGTGTGCAGTGGATAATTATAACATTGTTTTTTTCCGACCATTCTAGTTATATGACTGATATGTCAAGGTGGAGAGGATCTATAAAAATGTTATCTGTGTTGGTGCTTAAAGTTCTGTATCATTAATCATCTGTGCTATAATAGGATTTAGAGATTCTTTGGATGACAAGTCGAAGGCAAATCTGGTGCAAATAAAGGGGCGATTTTCAGTGACATCAGAAAATTTAGATCTTGTAAAGGTAAGTCTCAGTTCTTATGATATTTTGTCATATAGGATGACTGTCACTAACTAAAAGAATGTGCCCTAGGATATTCCATTAAGTGCAGTTCCACGTCGATCTTCACAGGTAGGTTGCCAAACTTTATTCAGTTGTAAGTAACTGTGGTTGTTATCCATTTCTCAGTTGATGTATCTTATGATTCTTAGGGATCACCACTAAGAAAATCTGCTAGTGTTGGCGATTGGATATTCGAGTCCAAACAAATGGTTGGTTGGTTGAACTCTTTCTTTTAATATTCTCTAGTTGTTGATTTTAAATGAACTAGCACCTGGTTTTTGTACAAGCTTGAAGCTAGTAAATTCAAATTGTTTGGAAATAATTGTAGTCCTTGATCTCTGGCTTTTTGACTGCTTTATGTCCACAAGATCCTCTCTCTCTATCCCAGAGAACATGGGCATGGAGGGGAAGAGTGTGCATGTCTTAATAACTATCCAATTCACTTCATTATTGATTATCCAATGAATTTCATGTCCTTCGCTGTTTTTATTCAGCCTACAAGTCAGTCCCCGAAGGAGATCAGCAACAGCAATATACCTGCATCATTACTTGTGCCTCACCTGCAGAATCTCTTTCAGCAGACCTCAATTCAACAGGTAAAAGGCAGATTGACATTTAGGAAACAATTTTCTGTGTGATTTTCTTGTGGAAAGCTTGTTACCTTAAAGCGTGTAAATTCTGAAGCCAGCCATTCTTGTAATTGATGGCAGGATCTTATTACGAATTTGTTCAATAGCTTACATCCAGCTGAAGCAGTGGATAGTGAGTAAAACATTTGATATTTTGTGGTTCTTAATGTAATTGAACTTCTGAAAGAGAGCAACTGAAAGTTATGGTATGTTTTATCAGCAGCACAAAATGGAAAGTTGCCACCATTGCCTCGCGGTTCGGAGAATAATGGAAGTGTAAGCACTTTTTTTTCCCCTATTATGCTGCATGCCTCTCCCTTCACCCGACCACACTTCTCCCTTCCCCAAAATAAGCAAATAAAATCTATCTTGAATTTGACTTCTAGAGTCAACTTGCATGGTATACCTGAGTCAACAAACTTATTTATGCTGAGTGATACACCTTTCAGAAGACATCCTTTTTAAATTCAGTTTTTCATCATGAATCTGACTCTGGCTGGTTACATAGGTATGTGTGGACTGGATGCCATTTTGTTGTGGTGGAACTGCCTTGAAAAACTTGTCTCTTGGTTATTTTTTTTTCCGTAAATTATTATTCTTTAGTCATGATTTAATCCTTTGCGGACTTCACTTTCATAATGGGATATATTTGTTAAATTTTCATTTTCCTCGTTATTTTCCTCCTATGCTCCAGAATGAATAAATAAATAATTGTTCATTGTTCATCGTTTAAATATATATATGTATGTTTGAACACTGTGCAGGTAAAAAAGAATACATGAGATGTTATAGCTTTTCTGATCTGCTCATGTTACAGGTTGAAGCAGCACCTTCTGAGAGGGAACGATTGTTGTTGATGAAAATCTCTGAACTTCAAGCAAGGTTAATAATTATAGTGACTGTCTTTTCATTTAGCTATTCTGACATGGCAGTGTGTAATTTTCCAATCTCGTTTTTCAGGATGATCAATTTGACTGATGAGCTAAATGCTGAAAGGCTGAAATATCTACAGGTTAGTTTGAACCTCTTATTATGATCCAAACAGGTTCAACCCCCTCATTTGATGGTTGAAACATGGAAGTCTGCAAACCTTGAAATAATATTATACACCCGTGATGTATGGATGGATTAATTTTGCCGACACAATTATTATCTGCAGTTACAACAGCAGCTGAAATCCGCATCTGGTGAGGAAGAAAATGGGGACAGGAGGGAATTCGATGTCTGAAAGCTGAAAAGCTTATTACTGCCAAGTGAAACCATCATGTAAATTCAGGTAAGAGCTGTACATCATGCAGACAAGTGTTCATCATCCTTTTTTCCGTGGCTGGGGAGGAATTATCTTTGCTGTGGAAAATGTCAGAAGGTAGCAATTAGCAAAAAACAACATCTGTATATCAGGATCTCTTCTGCAACTGCATATGCGTTTCCTTGAAGATTCCAGTCACCTTAATGACAATTAAGCAAACTTTACTGGTACAAGAGAATGCAATTTTCATTCAGATTAGCTAATTGAAGCAGAGTTGAGAGTCTTCCCGAACAGTGTGAAGTAGTAGCCAAAGGTTGACAATTGTTTTTCTCGCCTGCCTTGTGAAGTAGTTGCCATGAGAAAGTAGAAAGCTTTGTGTTCATATCTACGCCTATTTATCAATGTTTATTCAAGTGTATTATTCTCTGTTCATAGTGACCTGATCTTGTATATTTTGGTAGAACGATGTGCTGTTTCTTTTGCCTATTTTATTTATAAAAGTGCGCAAGTTCTGAACTTGTGACAACGGTTTGGCATTTACAATTTCTGCCAAGAATGGACCAGTTTTCAGTATCATGAACTGCGATTTCTAGTTGCATTAAAAGTAAATCTTGGGTGAATTCCTAAATTTTGCTGAAGGCCCAAGTCTTGTTCCTGCAATTGGCCCAACTTGTATAACTCAGGTCCATTTTAAGCCCTAAAATTCTATGCCTCCATGATCCATCGACTAGGGTATCGATCTGTCCGGATCCATATCAGCACCCGGTTACGCCCTTCATATATAAACTGTGTCCGTGTCAAGGTAAGCGCTCCTCAAAAAGGGCGAAAATCAAGAGAGACCCGCTCTCTCTGTCCACCCTTCCGATCACTGTCCTTAGCGCCCTGCGCATGTTAGAGCAAATCTCTAAATCTCCTTGTAGTAGCTATGGTCACTCTCAGCTTCAGTTCAGCTTCCTCTTCTTCTATTCTGCTCTGTCTTAATCCTCCGAGCTTCTCCGCCTCCCTGCCCAGACTTAATAAGCACACTAAATTTCCTATCAAGGTGTTAATTCCTGCTAGTTACCGTAAAATTTACCCTAAAAACAATGGAATATGCAGGGCAGAGTTCTCCCGTGATGCGCCGTTTGCTGCGGCAATTGGTGCGTCTATGCTAAGTTCGCTGCTTTTACCTAACACTGCTCGCACGGACGAGGATGGTGATTCCGCCATTGATTCTACTGATGCGAGATTAACTGTGATGGGGATCATCAGTTTCATTCCTTACTTTAATTGGCTGGTGGGCCCCTCCTTTCTTGTTCTTTTTCTTCTTTCTTTCGCATAACTTTTTTACACTCTCTCTTATTTGTTGATAGAGTTGGGTATTCGCGTGGCTTGACACGGGGAGACGTCGCTATGCTGTCTATGCGCTTGTATACTTGGCTCCATACTTAAGGTTTTTGTCTTCTGTTGTTACCCTTTATGAGTGTTCATATTTGAAAATGCAATTCTGCCTTATTTGACATTTGCTCAAATAGAGTGATGTGTTATGTTTGTTTTTACAATTTCCTTTTACACTGCATATGGTTCCAGATTCTTAGCGGGGCTGTTTTATCATATGAATTCAAACACAATTTTTGTTCCTGGTGAAAGGAGTCTAATTGTGGAAACTCTCTCTCTTTTATGGTGATGACTCAGGAAATGCTTGTTTCATTTTAATGACAAAATTTTCCCTGGAAAACGACTGTTGTTGATTGCTAAACGTGTCTTAAGCAAACTTTGAAAATTAATATGATAAGAAGGGATCTCACTTGCTAAACCTGTCTTAAGAAAACATGGATAAGTTAATATGATAAGAAAGGATAGCAGACTTCGAAGGAAATTTTTGCTACACTAACAGATTTTAGCATTGCTACCTTGTTTCTTATCCAAAGGGTGACAATGTTAGCAGTATATATATATATATATATATATATCGGTTAATTAGGCTGAATGTTTTTGAACTTGCATATACTGTCTGTTAATGGTAGTTGGTGCATGGTTGCTTTAATATTATGTAAATATGCTGCTTATGAGGCAAAAGAACTTGAATGTTTGATGTTCTCATTTACTGTAGTTCAAATATGTCACTGTCCCCTGAGGAGAGTTGGCTGCCTGTCGCTAGCATTATTTTCGGCATCATTCATGTGCAGGTATAAGTTCCATTATCTAAGCCTGTTTGAACCAGTGAACTTTTTCGTCTCTCTTATAGCTATCTCCAGGAAATTAAGTGACACTCATTTTTGCGTTAATACCACTGCTTTTCGGTTCTTAGTTGGAAGCAAGTATAAAAAATGGAGATATTGAGGGATTTCAATTATTCAGCAAAGCTGCAAATTTTCTCTCATTGGTGATGAAAAGTAAAGACACTAATTTGAAAGAGCATGAGGGACCATCCGAGGAGGTATCAGTCAATAGAGTCGTGTGCATTTTCATTTATTTCTCTACAATCTTTATGCATATTTATTAAACAGATTTTAACTTACGGCATCAGGGGAGACAAGAGCCTGGGAATCTGCCACCGGCTGAAGAACTGTTAAGAGATGAGATTGAGAAGTGGGGGATCCCAAGAAAGCCCTCTGAACATCGTGAACCATCAAACGGTGACCGCAATGATGACAATGGTGAAAGGAAACATTAGAAATCAGCTTCATGTTTGATAACTTTAGGTTAGCAATACATAATTTTTCCTGGCCCATTGATCCTTTGACTATACTCTTATAGGCTCTTAACATCATATGGTTTTTTACATTACTCCCTCTCCGAAGTGATTATAAATTTATAACTAATGGCAAAGTTTTAGTTGCAGGACTATGGTACACTAGTTATATGCTTTGCTTCAGAAGTGCTTCCAACACATCTCTACTCTTCAAATATGCAGTTTATCATAACAAATTAGCTTATCGCATTACCATATAGAATTCCCGGTTGGATTATGTGAAATTTTGACGTTTCATGATCATACACAGTTATGAAAAAGCTGATATGAAATTATAGAGCCACTCCGAGGAGATCAGTTATGAATCTGTCCTCTTCATAGGAAAGGGGCTTAAAAGCCTCATCTTAAAGCAGAAATCTAGACTAACAGCAGCAAAGGCAAAAATCAACAAATTCTCGGACACATATACTGCACCGTCAAAAGCATGGGACAAGAAACTTTCAGGATTCAGCTCCGGCGGTAGTTCTCCCGCAAGCGTAGCAAGACCTACATTACAAATCCATTTCTCGTATCAGTACTAAACTGGTTTAAAGTTTAAGGAAGTCTCCCCTAATTTGATAAAATTAGTACCTTTCACAAGTCCAAAAGCAGCAAATGTTCCTGATTTTAATTGGAAATTGTCCAAATCGCGTCTAACTGCATATCGAAAGGTCACTCCGAACAAGGCACAGCTAATGAAAGTGGTCGCTGAAGGAAGTATTAGTTGAGCAATGCTGGAAACCTGAGTGAAGGAGAAGGGAAGGCCTACAACTGTGCCAACAATTGCAGATATAGAAGCTGCCTTAACGGACTCCCATCTTTCTTCATTTTTGTTGATTCCTTCTGGGCCTAAAACATCTCCATCTGTAGTTACTGACAGAGATTGTTCTGCTTCTTCAACCTTTGCTTTTGCCGCTAAGATCTCCTGCTGACATTCTGCAATCTTGTACGAAGAAAATTAAAGTTACTCGAAACAAATATTTCTTTGATGAAGAAAGAAAAAGAGAAATTTGAGAAATCAGATAAGCGGCAGACCACAGAAGCCTTGGTTTCAAGCTGATTAACAAAATCCCTCAATTGTTTAGCCTCAAGTTGTTGTCTTTCAATCTCTGCTAGTTCCCTTTTAGCCTTCTCTACTCTCTGTGATGCTTTCTCTAACCCATCCAACAACACTTTGTTCTCATCTCTGTTCAAGAGCTCCTCTACTTGCTTGTCCACCATACCAGATAACTTATCCTTCAAATTGTTGCCGGTTTCTTTATCGGGTGAACTGTTGCTGCTACATTTTATTATGAGTAGAGGCTTGTGAAGCGAATTGGTGGCTGTGCGGAAGAGTTTTGGGCACGTTGGAGCAGTGATGGGAAAGGGTTTTGCGAGTAGGGATTTGATAATTGGACGGGAGAGAGAGGTCGGGTTGGTTATGGTGGCCATGGCTTTGTATAACTGAGCTTTTCAAAATAAATGGTAGGGGTTTTGTTCTTTTGTTTTCATAGTCATGGGATATTTGTATTTGAGTGAAATTACCTGTGTGGGTATGTATAGTTGGATCATTTCAAAGGAAGTAAAACCACCTTTAGTTCCAAATCTATATTTATTGGACAAATGCAAAGAATCTTCAATTTATGGATAAACAGATTCTTGAAAATAGAAGGACAATATAACTTTTATTAAAAAAATTTTAATTATTGCCTCTAACTCTAGGACTTTTCAAATATGAAAAATAAAATTTAAATAATAAAAATAATATTTGAAGGGCGTTCAGTTCGGCCAAGCTTTTCATATTCAAACTAACAATAATTATATTCACAATCACAATCTATTAGCACTGCCAAATCAAATCTACCTTAATTTTCAAAGAAGCTACCTACTCTTTTTCTCTTGGTTTGGGTCAGTCGGTGTGGACCGCATGGTCGGGTTTTGAACGCCCATAGCACCGAGCGAACTGATGATTTTGGGTTCAATGGCAGCCTCTTTTTAACACTTCCATCTCTATTAATTTCCTGCTCTCTCCCTGTCCCTTTCGAAGTCCTTGCAGATCCATCTCCAAAGACAAAGAGAAGAAACAATGGAGATCTTCTACTTCATCGTATTTGGAGGCCTCTCTGCCGTTGTGGCTGCGTTGGAACTCAGCAAAACAAGCAGAGATCGCATCAACACTTCCACTGCTTTCAATGCCTTCAAGAACAACTACCTTGTCGTTTATTCCCTTATGATGGGTACGTTCTAACTTGGATCTGACAATTTCTTCTGTCTCATTATATCTAACAATGGATTTTGCTCCTATTTCTCATCAAATTCACGCCAGTGTCATTCTATGCTTGTTCACTCTCATGGCTTTGCTCCGCTTTTGTGTGATTTGAGTTTAAATCAGACGAGTAGTTGACTACCTTTGCAAGTTTTTATTCTTCTTCTTGTTATTTTTATCCGAGGATTTATCTGCTAGTAATGGATTATAGTGTGGATTTTGGATTGGCTTGGACAATTGTTAATTACTGAAAATGTCAGCTCGATCTCCCCGCCATTTTATCAGATCCACCTTTTCTACTTCTACTTTCTTTTAGTTTACTCGGTCCAATGCTTCTTTAGATAAATTAGTGTATTACTTTTGCAGTGTGGGATTTTTAGATCCATTACTTACATTCCGACCTAACAGATTATCAGGATACCCAGATATATGTATTTGGCAACTATCTAATTTCATTTTTTGGGGAAATTAATTGAATTGATTCGTGGCAACAGCTGGGGATTGGTTGCAGGGTCCGTATGTATACTATCTATACAGTCAGTACGGTTTTGGAAAGGGAGAGATTGGCCAGCTTTTTATTGCTGGCTTTGGATCTTCTATGTTGTTTGGGACAATTGTTGGGTCACTCGCTGATAAGCAGTAAGATGTTGTTTCAATTTGATTTAAGTTCTTGCTTGTTCATTACTGGCTAGATAATGGAGTGCTGATAATGTTACCTGATGAATTCAGGGGTCGAAGGAGGGCGTGCGTTACTTACTGTATAACTTACATCCTGAGCTGCATGACCAAACATTCTCCTGATTACAAAGTTCTAATGTTGGGTCGTGTCTTGGGAGGCATTGCCACTTCTCTACTCTTTTCAGCTTTTGAGTCTTGGCTTGTTGCAGAACACTTTAAGGTGCGTGATAAATTTAATTTTAATACTTATCGCAGGGTTGATACGCTACATCTCAAATCAACCTGTCAACTGTTTAAAGGTTTTGGGTTGGAGAAAATTCCTTCAGTGGATTATGCAAATGTTGGAAAATGTAGCAATTTTACATTTAGGAGACAACCACTTGATCGGTCATTGGGCTTCTCTTGTCTCTTATTGCAAACCTATGATTAACAATTTGAGATACATGGACTGTTTCACTATAGGAATTCTTTTAGCGTGTGAATTGCTTTTAGTAATTCACTTCACCAGTAAAACCCATTAAGTCTATGTTGGCATGTTGATACATTCTATGTAAAGGTTTGGCCTGATCTGCCACTCAAATGTATATCTTATTGCCCACTTCAAATTTCACAGAGGGGTTTTGATCAACAATGGTTGTCTATAACATTCTCAAAAGCAATATTCCTCGGCAATGGTTTGGTTGCCATTATATCCGGGTTGTTTGGTAATCTACTAGTGGACAACTTGGGGCTTGGTGCTGTTGCTCCATTTGATGCTGCTGCATGCTTTCTTGCAATTGGAATGGCAATCATATTGTCATCATGGACTGAAAATTATGGAGACCCTTCAGAAAACAAGGACTTGCTTTCCCAGTTCAAGGCTGCTGCTGTTGCCATTGCTTCTGGTGAAATCCGTAACCTTTTATCTCATGCTTTATTTTTTTGCATACAGCTAAATAAAATTTCATGCCAGTTGAAAACTTATAGCTGTTCTCATATCTGTTTAAGACAAGTAAAGAAGAAAGTTTAGTTGCAAAGTTTGACACCTTTGTTTTTATTTTAGCATGTGAAGACCCAGTTCAGTGGCTGCTTGAAAAATTCAGCTAATCTTATTGTCGAATTCTAAAATGGTCTTTCTGTATAATCTTTCAAAGATATCTTCAAGCTGAACTCTGCTTTGATGGTATAGAATTTTGAGCTGAAATGTTTGTATTGATACTCATGTCAAATTCCGCATTTCGACATTAACAACTTTTATTTTCAAATTTTTCTTGGGGGCATTTTTAGGTGTAATCAGTCAGATGATTACTTGTAGTTTTCTTCGTTCCTTTTACTAAAAAGTATGAGTGTATAGTTTGTACTTAAATTATGTGGAAAAATAGAAAATTATAAAATTCAAGCGTCTTTTACTTCATTTTGTATACCATGCATGCATAGTTATCTCTCTCTCTCTCTCTCTCTCACACACACACACACACACTCCCTTGCTAATTTTCTGGGTATTCTGTTGATGTTTTGTTCCATGTGAAATCAGATGAGAAAATTGCATTGCTGGGTGCCATTCAATCCCTATTTGAAGGTTCAATGTACACTTTTGTTTTCCTTTGGACTCCTTCCTTGAGCCCAAATGGTGAGGAAATACCGCATGGTTTCATTTTTGCAACATTCATGCTGGCTTCAATGTTGGGAAGCTCCATTGCATCTCGATTAATGGCTCGCTCATCCCCAAAAGTTGAGAGCTATATGCAGATCGTTTTCGTAATCTCTGCAGCTTCACTTCTGCTTCCTGTTATAACAAGTGTATGAAGTGAACCCTAATTGCTCTCTCCTTTTCTTTTGTTTATTGTTAACATACAAAAGCTAGAAGTGGATAAGATTTTGACTGTGGGTTTTAAACAGTTCTTGATAGTACCGACTGGAGTGAAAGGTGGATCTATCTCATTTTCTGGGTGTGTTCAGCTTCTTGGCTTCTGCACATTTGAGGCTTGTGTGGGTATATTCTGGCCATCAATCATGAAGATGAGGTCTCAATATATTCCTGAGGAGGCTAGAAGCACCATCATGAATTTCTTCCGCATTCCTCTCAATGTATTTGTGTGCATAGTGTTGTACAATGTGAGTTCTTTTTTTTTATTACTTTTTTTTCCAGAGTATTGTCCATTGAAATTATGTGAAGGTTCTTTCTGCATCCATGCAATATTTCTTCATTTTAACAGTTAGTTTGTTCTTTTCTCTTGAAGGTTGACGCATTTCCCATCATTGTCATGTTTGGCATGTGCTCTATTTTCCTCATTGTGGCATCGCTTTTGCAGAGGCGACTCATGGTTATCGCAGAAAGCCAAAAATCAAGTAAGTTCATAGTTGCTTTTACCATCTTATGCTTGCATATTAGCCTATGAGGATAAAACATGCCAAGTTGATTTGGTTCTGGTTTATCTGTAACAATAAAGATTGTGTGACTAAATTATCTATATCTATACTTCCACTCATTACTGTTTTGGATCAAAAAGAACAAATTGGCAAAACATATCCATACATTTTTGGATCCCCAAAATACTCTGAAGGGGTTGTAAATTATAGAATTCCCAATTTCATGCGAGCTCAATATTTTTGAATAAGCTCTTGAAATATGCAATTAAAATATACACTTCCTCATTGTGATGTTATCATGTAGTTACCTGACACGGATTGGATTTAAATGTTTTTAAAAATGTTGAATAATAGCTTTTATGGGTTTTATTTGGAGGGAATAAAGTTTTGGGTATAAAATTTTGTCCATGAAAAAAAGGTCAAATCATATGTCCAATGTTTATGGCAGAAAAGTTTAAAGAAAAAGTCTAGCATATCTTGCTTCTTTTCAGTTTTTAAAATTTGTATATGTATCTTTGTAGTCTTTAAGTGTTTGTCATTGGTCATGAGTTATTACTTGCGGATGCATTTGTTTCACGGCAGGATCACCAGATTGGAATGCAATGAGAGAGATGGAGGCAGAGCCATTAAATGCCTGATTGGTTTTGGAGGAATCGACCTTTGGGATTTTTTTAAAGATTAGCAGCTACCTTTGCTCTTTATGTGCTATTGGTTAGCTGTTTGCAATCCAATCAATAACAGACAATTGTTGGTTAAGTCCTACTTGATATCAAGAGGATATGAAGGATTTTATGTAGCGAACGGGGCAGTTTGACAGTAAAGAAAATGATTTTTAGGTCCTTAGAATGATGGAAGTCATTGTTTTTAAGTCCTGAGTGGTACTATGTGATCTTATGTTGCCTAGTGCTGGTGCTGGAGTTATAAATATATATAAATAGATATTAATGGTAGAAACACTATGGTGCCGTAGACATTCAAATAAAGGATTTAGATTTTGGTTCTGATGATTTTTTTTTCTTTATCTAATTTTGTTTGCCATACTAGATAGCAAATCCTTTAATGGATCAATCATAACAATGTGTATCTTTGGATTTATTTCACAGTTTTTATTTTTTTAGCATTGTAAAGTACCTATCTGTTCGTTGGAAGGTTTTGTTCATGCCATTCATAGATTAATCCTTTCCATCATTTTTACTTGAAAATGTTTGATAGTGTTGTAACTTATTCATTGAGGAGCTTTTCTCTGAATTGAACGCTTTTGGCTTTCAGAAAAGGGGAGGAAGAGAAGAGCTATTCACTTATAATTGGTCATCTCTGATTTTAAAATTAAAGAAATAAGCACTTGGTAACTGGAAAACACTCGACCAGTATTAACATACATGTGAATAGAAGACAAGCCTGACATTTCTATCTTCTCCTCAGAACATGGTGAAATGATAACAAATTTGAATCAGCCAATCTTATCGACATTTTATACACATCCCCACTCTCCCCAGTACCCCAGGCTTGTTAAGTTACGAACCCTGCACATGTCCGTTTTGAAACTAGTTGGAAGATGACATCCTAGCTGGCCCATGTGCTGTGCATTATTGGCTCTATCATTGATTTCTGTCCAATTTTACCCCTTCAAAACTTTGAAGTTCCCTTTCTATATTTTAATCTGATATATAATGACACATCTTGCCCATCCAGTTGCTTGATGAATGGACTCATCACACTTTAAGGTTTGACCATTGAAAGGAACAGGTGAAGTTTCTATCATCTTGGCTGAACTGGGAAGAAGGGCAATCAAGAGAAATCATCATCAGTTTGTCCTTTTCTGCTTCTACAATCTGTCTACAGATAATTGAGCCAATAAGATTTCCCCCTTTAGTGTCCTGCCTCTTTATTTGTCACGGCAAAATTTGAGAAAGCAAACTTGGCCTTGAGAGCAGGTGAGATGGCCATTCTTGGAAGTCCTAAAACTCTCATCTTTTATGCTTTTCAGTTATTTTTGTTGGTCCAAATCCAAGTCTCCTGTTACCAGTACAAGGTAGGAGATTTAGATGCTTGGGGTATACCCACTTCAGCAAACCCTAAAGTCTACTCCTTTTGGTCCAAATACCACACTATCAAGATTGGAGATTCTCTCTGTAAGTTCCTATCTTCGTTTTCTTGGCTGTTTGATCGTATAAAAAGGATTAGCTGATGACTCTCATCACAAATTTCGTTGTTTTTTTTTTGGCAGTGTTCTTGTACCCACCAAGTCAAGATTCAGTGATTCAAGTAACAGAACAGAACTACAACTCCTGCAACCTAACAGATCCAATCTTATACATGAACAACGGTAATTCTTTATTTAATATCACCAAACCTGGAGAGTTTTATTTCACAAGTGGGGTTCCAGGACATTGTGAAAAGAAGCAGAAGCTACAAATATCCGTGCTTTTAGGGAATGGTTCAGCTTACTCTCCTTCTTATGGTCCTAGTGCATTGTCTGATACCGCTGCTCCCTCTTACTCTAATGTTTTTGGCACAATCCCATTGCCACCCTCTTCTTATTCTTCATCAAGAAATACAGGTTCAATCTTGTTATCCGCTATTCTTGCAGCAGCGATATCTGCGAAAATCATGTGAAAGATATATATACAAGAACTCAAGTGAAGATTTATATTTATTGATTCATATATTTTACTTTATTGGTTTTAAAGCATATTGGTTCATATCGTATATCAAAGTTTGGTATTGTAATTCTTTTTTTACGATTCGATTCAAGATATTAAAATTGTGGAATATTTTGTTTAATGAGAGAGAGAGAATCTATGAGCATCTACTGCAAAAGTAGAGGTTTTCCGCTTACTGTAGTAATGCACTCTTTTTTTTTTTTTTTTCTGAAATATAAGTAAAGAAAATAACGTTAGACACCAATTTCCATGTTCCAAGGAAAAAGAGAAGAAAATTGCCGAGATACACGCTATAACAGTTGTATTAATTTATAATTTGGCAGTGCCAGCTACTTATGAGCTTTGAGCTTTATGCCAACAACCTATCATTCTCTTTTCTTCTGTGTCTCTCTCGCTTTCTTTCTCCTTTCTATTGTCGCTGAATGAGACAATGACACGTCTAACTATTTGTTTCCATTATCATCCTATGTGGGGTATGTTTCCATCTTCAGAATCTTCTTTCTCTACAATTAGACGTCTTCTTCTAAAGACAATCCCAACCTTAATGCACTATTGAGTCAAAGAACTAAGCCCAGAGGATGGTGAGCACAGTAGCACTTTTAGGCTTGGATTACACCCAAATCAGTGTCAAAATTAAAATTTGAAGCCAAATCAAATTGAAAATTACAGGGCAACGACTTGAGGTAGAAGCAACGGACAGAATAGCGTCTCAACAAAAAGAAAACAATCGTTACAAAGCCGTATGCTCGTATCCATTGTAATTGCTTGATTTTGCATGCTCTACTACATAATTTAATAATAAGGGTGGAACAAGTTTGAAAAGGAAAAAAAAAAAATGGTTCTCTGTTGTTCATGGAGACCGCAAAATGGTTATAGATGCAACCCGAACTCCCTCTTCTTCAACGTTATATGATAGAATAGGTTGGAAAAAAGGAATAATCATTTACGTCTTGGTACCGACACTAATTAGTTTACGACTGAATGCTGCTTGATTAAATACGAGAATCAAAGACATTCAGCCAGCCATATCAGCATCTTCAGCCATTGGCTTATTGTCCGAAACAGAGGCTGTATCTGCTGCAGCATGCTCTGTAAACTGTGCACTGTGAACTTTGACTCCGTCACCGCAAAAGGACTCCTCATTTGGGATGCAGTAGAATCTATCTCCATGGCAGACGCCCGTGGAGGAGAGGGAGGTTGCACCACAACATCTGGGTAAGCAGCCTTAAATCTGGTTCGCAGGCCTTTATCTACCAGTCGCACTCCCTCCAATTGATTACCAAGTGACATCCACCTGAGGGGAAAAAAAAAAAAAGAAAAAGAGAACTGATGTGGTGTCATTGCCGTTTAGTGATCCAAAATTACAGTGCCTGATTTTTTTACCAGGAAGTGCAGTTAGTAGCAGAACATAGAACGTCGAGATATATACGCAGAGGAAATTTAGCGATGCTAGTACATGATAACTAATTATTTGTCACACTTGCGAGTATACAAGACCATTCAATATCAGATGATCAGTATTATATATATATACACTTTGCAAAAGTTTGTGTATTGATGCTAAATAAAATTTTACCAATTGAATCTCGAACCAAGAAGCATAATTATAATTTCAAGAAACTATACCCAGCATGAGTGTTATGCATGCGAGCAAGCAATTCCGGCTTTCTTGTCCTTGGACTTCTCCTCTCCAGCATAGGGTACATCTGCAATAGTTTATTTGTATTAATCAAGTTTGTACCAAATAAGTTATTGAAGTATTTCATTCAGAAAAATAGTAACCTAAGGACAACAGAGAATGGGGTAGGCTACCGAGAACTTGGTACATGTATTTACAAACCTCATCTGGCTTACGACTTGTCTCTCGAACCTCAGCAACAGTGACATCGGTATCAATGTTCCTGTTTACTTCTGGGTTTTCCTTAATTCCAACAAAGCAGTGCTCCTTGCTATGATTGAGCCAATGCCCTGTCCGGCCTGTTCTAATGATTCGCTGAGGTTGATTAGTCTTTACCCAAATGATCTCCTCAACACACTTGTACCCCCAAAGCTCCAAACTGCAAACAACATCATGATATGCATGTCATTGAGAGCCAGTATCGAGCCTTGTTTTTCAAGCATATCCCACACAATTATTCATCGCTTTCAACAATAAAGTCTACTCCTTTCGGTCCAAATACCACACTTTCAAGACTGGAGATTTTCTCTGTAAGTTCCTATCTTCATTTTCTTGGCTGTTTGATCATATAAAATGGACTAGTTGATGGCTCTTATCACAAACTTTGTTGTTTTTTGTGGTGTTCTTGTACCCACCAAGTCAAGATTCAGTGATTCAATTAACGGAACAGAACTACAACTCCTGCAACCTAACAGATAAAATCTTATTCATGAACGGTAATTCTTTATTTAATATCACCAACCTGGAGAGTTTTATTTCACATGTGGGGTTCCAGGACATTGTGAAAAGAAGCAGAAGCTACAAATATATGTGCTTTTAGGGAATGGTTCAACTTACTCTCCTTCTTATGGTCCTAGTGCAGTGCCTGATCCTGCTGCTCCCTCTTACTCTAATGTGTTTGGCTCAATCCCATTGCCACCTTCTTCTTACTTCATCAAGAAATACATATTCAAACTTGTCATCTGCTATTCTTGCAGCAGTGGTTTCTGCGAAAATCAGGTGAAAGATATATATACAAGAACTCAAGTGAAGATTTATATATTTATTGATTCATATATTTTACTTTATTGGTTTTAAAGCATATTGGTTCATGTCATACATGAAATTTTGGTACGGTAATTCTTTTTTAACGATTTGACTCAAGAAAATAAAATAGTGGAATATTTTGCCGTTTGTTTAATGGGAGACTATGAGCATGTATTGTAAAAGTAAAGGTTTTCCTCTTACTATCGTAATGCCTTTTTCTTTTCTTTTCTTTTTTTTCTTTTTTTTTTTTTTAAGTAAAGAAAATAACACTTTCTTAGACAAAGAGGTATAATTTCGAATTTTTGGGCGCAGAAGTTTCGAATGCAATGAGCCAAGCTTGATTTCAATACTTCCTGTAGGTCCACAGACTAAATTTTAATGTCTCAAAATGGCGTGCGAAGCAATAAACATAGAGATATTGTGTCAAAATTGTCGAATGCTTTTGAAGTGACGCGAATTTTGCACATGAATCTATATTGCATATGCAATAGTTAATAACCCATCGAGCAAGCGAGATAAGTATGTCGGGTTGACTACGAGACCCCAAACTATTGCCTAAAAAATCTTATACGAGTTGCCCGTCAAACACACAAAAGACATCAGCTCCGAAAGAGGAATCCATACAAGGTATATCTTTGGAAATTGCGTGCCAATCAACAACAGAGATATGTATTAAGTCAAAACTATTGAATACTTTTGAAGTGGTTTTGATTTTGGGCATAAATTTATATTGCGTATGAAATTCTTAATGTCGCATCGAACATGCGAGATAGGCATCTTGGGCGAACCATAAGATCCCAAATTATCACCCAGAAGACTCTATACTAGCTATCCACCATATATACAAAAGATATCAACTTCGAAATTGGCCTTTACATATACTTTTTAGAGTAAAGGGGTATACCTTTATATTTTTTTGCCTCAAATAGATGGGTCCAAAAATTATTTTAATGCTTATTAAAATTCTTAGATGAAATATTACAGCCTCGAAATGGTGTGCCAAGCAACAGACAAAGAGATATCGAGTCAAAACTATCGAATGCTTCCGGAGTGTAACTGATTTTGAGCGCGAATTTCTATTACGTATGCAATTTCTAATGATGCATTGACCAGGGAGATAAGTGTGTAGACTGACCAAGAGACCCCAAACTATCTCCTACCAGACCCTATATGAGCTGCCCGTCAGGCATACATACGTTATTGGATTCGGAACATGCGTTCATATAGGGCTTTTTAGACCAAAAGGTGTATGCCTTTGGATTTTTGGGTCTGAAAGCTTCGACATGGAGTTGCCCGAAAATGATTACAATACTTCCTACCGGTCTTAGACAAAATATTGTGGTCTTGAATGCTAAGCAACAAACAAAGAGATATTAGGGCAAAATTGCAGAATGCTTGGGGCATGACACTGATTTTGCTCATGAATTTATATTGTTTACACAATTCTTAATGACAGATTGAGAAGGCAAGTTGGGATGACCAAAAGACCCTAAAATATAATTCAAAGGAGCCTGTATGAGTTGTTCATCAGGCATATGACAATATCAACTTCAGAATAGGCCTTCACACATGGCTTGTTAGATAAAAGGGGTATACTTTTGGACATTTTGGGCTCGGAAGCTCTGACATGGAATTGCCTGAAAATGATTTCAATGCTTCTTACAGGTCTTAGACAAAATATTATAGTCTTAAAATGGCTTGCCAAGCAACTGAAAGAGGGATATTGGGGAAAAACTGCCAAATGCTTCTAGAGTGACATAAATTTTGCACATGAATATATATTGTTTATGCAATTCCTGATGACGCATCGAGCAAGTAGGTTAGGCATGTCAAGATGACTAGGAGACCCTAAACTATCACCTAGAAGATCCTATACGAGTTGCCCATCAGACTTACAGGTGATATTGGCTCTATAATAAGCCTTCATATAGGGCATCTTAAACCAAAAGGTATAACTTTAGCTTTTTGACCTGGAAGCTCCAACGGAACTGCCCAAAAATGATTTCAACGCTTTCTACATGTCTTAGATGGTCTTGAAATGGCATGCCAAACAACACATAAAGAGATACTGAGCCAAAATAGTTGTATGCTTACAAATTGACATCGATTTTGCTCATGAATTTATGTTGTTTATATGATTCTTAATGACGTATGGAGTAATCAAGTTAGCTATGTTGGGCTAACCGCGAGAACCCAAGATATTGCCTAAAAGACCTTATACGAGCTATCTATTAGGCATATAGACGATATCAGCTCTAGAACAGGCTTTTATATAGGGCTTCTTAGACCAAAAGGGCATACCTTTGAATTTTTAGGCCCGAAAGCTCTGGCATGGAGTTGCCCAAAAATGATTTCAATGCCTCCCATAGGTCTTAGATGAAATATTATGGTATTGAAATGGTATGCCAAGTAATAGATAGAGAGACATTTAGCCAAAATTACCGAATTCTTCTAGAGCGGCACCGATTTTGCTCATGAATTTATGTGACGTATGCAAATCTTAATAAGGCATGAAGTAGATGAGATAAATAAACTAATTTGACCATAAGACCCTAAACTATTGTTTGAAAGACTCTATATGAGCTGCCGATCAAGCATATAGACGATATCAGCTTAAATAGCTTCTTAGACCAAAGGGGTTTACCTTTGAATTTCTGGGCCTGAAAGCTTTAGCACTAAATGTCCTAAAAATGATTTCAATGCTTCTTAAGTGTCTTAGATGAAATATTGTGGCCTCTAAATGGCATACTAAGATCCAGACGACAAAATATTGTGCCAAAACTGTCAAATGCTTCAGGAGTGCCACCAATTTTGCGTACGAATTTATGTTACATATGCAATTCTTAATGATGCATCAAGTAGGAGAGATAAGCCAAAACTGTCAAATACTATGCAATTCCTATTGCTTAGAAAATCCTGTATGAGTTGTCCAATAGGCGTACAAATGATATCGGCTCTGGAATAGGCCTTTATACAAGCTTCTTAGACCAAAGGAGTATACCTTTAAATTCGAGGGCCCAAAAAATTCAGCACAGAATAACCCAAAAAAGATACCAGTGTTTCCTACATGTCTTAGAAAAAATATTATGGCATTGAAATTGCATGCCAAGGAACAAAAAGAGAGATATTTGGCCAAAACAGCCAAATGCTTTCGGAGCTGTATCGATTTTACACATGAATTTATATAGCATATGCTGTTCTTTATGACGTATCGAGCAAGCGAGATAGGCATACCAATTTGACTGTAGGACCTTAAAGTATCATATAGAAAATCCTATACAAGCTGACCATAAGTCATATAGACTATATCGGCTCCGAAATAGGCTTTCATACAGGCCTTCCAAGACCAAAGGGATTTACTTTTGGATTTTGGGCTCTGAAGCTCCAGCATGGAATGACCCGAAAATAATTTTAATGCTTCCTACATGTCTTATACAAAATATTATGGCATTAAAATGACATGCCAAATAACAAATAGGGTCAAAATTGCTGAATGATTCTATAGTGGCTGATTTTCAGCACGAATTTATATGGCATATGCAATTTCAAATGACGCATCGAGCAAGTTAGATAGAAATACCAAATTGACCATAATACCCTAAACTATCACCTAGAATACCCCAGATTAGCTACCCATTAAGTGTACATACTATATTGTCTCCAAAATAGGCCTTGATATAGGGCTTTTAATAAGCTTTAAATTTTTAGCCCAAGAAGCTCTAGCGCAAAACGGTAAAAAATTGTTCGACTGCTTCGCACATATCATAGACAAAATATTATGGCCTCAAAATGGTGTACTAAGCAATATGTAGAGAAATATTAGGAAAAAACTAATGAATGCTTCCAGAGCGGCATCGATTTTGCCATGAATTTATATGGCTGCAATTCTTAATGACGTGTCGATTAAATAAGAAAGGCATACTACTTTGACTGCAAGACCTTAAACTATCACCTAGAAGACCCTACATGAGCTGTTTGTCAGGCATATAGATGATATCGGCTTGGAAACTAGCTTTCATACAGGGCTTCTAACAACAAAGTGGGTATACCTTTGGATTTTTGGGCCGAAAAGCTCCATTACAGAATGAACCAAAAATGATTTTGATAATTCTTACATGTCATAGATAAAAAATTATAGTATCAAAATGGTGTGCCAAGCAATAGACAGAAAGATATTGAGCCCAAATTGCTGAATGCTTTTAAAGTCGTGTCGATTTTGCGCATGAATTTATATGTGTATACAATTTTCAATGACACATTGGAAGGTAAGATAGGCATACTGATTTGACTATAGGACCCTAAACTATTTTTTAAAAGATCCTATAAAAACCATACGTTAGGCGTACAAATGATATTGGTTTTGCAATAGGCCTTGATAAAGGATTTTTAACAACGAACGGGTATATCTTTGGATTTTTAGGCTCAAAAGCTTTGGTATTGAATGTCCCAAAAATAATTTCAATCCTTCCTACATGTCATAGATGAAAAATTATGATATCACAATGACATGTCAAGCAATAGACAGAGAGATATTGAGCCCAAACTGCCGCATGCTTTTGGAGTGGCGCCGATTTTGCGCATGAATTTATATGGCGTGTGCAATTCTTAGTGATGCATTAAGCAAATGAGATAGATATAACAATTTGACTATATAACCCTAATATATTGCCAAGAAGACCTTATATAAGTTGCCTGTCGGGGCACAGATAATATCCGCTTCGGAATAGGCCTTCATATAGGCTTCTTAGACCAAAGAGGCATATCTTCGAATTTTTAGGCTCGGAAGCTTCAGTTGGACTGACTCGAAAATGATCCCACTGCTTCCTAGGCATCTTAGATGAAATATTATGGCCTCAAAGTGACATGCTAAGAAATAAACAGAGAGATATTGGGCCAAAACTGTTGAATGCTTCCGAAGCGACACCGATTTCATGCAAGAATATATATGGCATATGCAATTCTTAATGAGGCATTAAGCAGGCAAGATAGGCATATTGATTTGGCTGTAAGACCCTAAATTATCGCTTAGAAGGCCCTATATGAGCTGCCTAACAAGTTACAGATGATATAAACTCTGGAACATGCCTTCATATAGGGCGTTAACAACAAAGGGGGATATCTTTGGATTTTTGGGCCTGGATGCTCTAGTATGAAATGGCCTGAAAATGATTTTAATACTTTTTACATGTTGCTTACATGTAAGCAATTTAGTTAATTTGATTTGATTTGCAATTTTGAATATACATACTAAATTGCTTACATATTATAGATATTACATTTACTTTTGGACTATATTATAGTTTAAATCAAACATATTATATAATTATGTTATTAAATATTTTTAATCTTACTGATTATCTTTTACTAAGAAATTTAATTTTCCGTTGTTGATTATGATTATGGTGTTGATAATAATGAACATATTAAAAAATTTAATTTTAATAATGTCATTGAAATATATTCGTAGTTTGTGAAAATTATTGTATAATTAAGATTTTAAGTATAGTTAATTTTTTTACTAATCCTCTTAAAGATTTGTATTTTATTTAAAAATAATATTATTATTATCGTTTATTTGACCCGTAAGTTTACATTGAACCTATACCCAACCCAACTCAACCAGCGGTTCCATGCATTTAATGGATTGGGTTGGATAAAAAAAAATTTACTGACTCATATATATGAATTAAATACTTTAAATCAATCAATTCAATCCAACCTGATCCACGTGCAACCTTACTTGAGCTTGATGTCAATGTTTCCTACAGGTCAATAAATAAAATGTGATAGTCTCAAAATGGCGTGTCAAGCAACATACTAAGAGATATTTGGTTACTATTGAATGTTTTTGTGGTAGATGGATTTTGCAGCGAATTTATATAGCATATATAATTCTAAATGGGGCATCGAGAAGGCAAAATAAACATGTACAGATTTCCACTACAAGATCTTATACTATATCGTTCAAAAAACTCTATATGGACTGTTCGTCAGAAAGGTTCAGAACATCTCTTGATACAAGACTTATTAGACCAAAGATACTTATATACTAATTATAGATATTCTATTATTTTTAAGTGATAAATAAAAATTTATAGATATAATTTAAGGAAAGATGGGTGAAATTAACCCATTATTCATGAGAATGGTTGAATGGAGATTCACGTTGACCTCCCTACCAATAGAATATTTGATAATGCTGGATGCAGGTTGACATCAATGATCATGGGCCTACCAAATAGAAAAGTTACATTGCTCAATTTGACCATTTTGTAGTAGTATTACACATTAACAAAGAAAACAAAGCAAAGATGCCTCACAGAGAAAATAAACCATAGAAGGCCGAACTTTACAAAAGCGTCTGTCCATAAGGACCCGCAAAGGATAATCATCACTCCTTTCGCAAACATTATTTCGCCACACTGTTGGCGTGGACTTACAGTCACATCGCCTTTTATTTCAATCTGATGGATGTCATGTCCCACTCGATGGATATGGATACATGTGATTATTATTAATAAAGGCACACACATATTATTGTTATTGTTTTACGTTTGATAGGAAGAACGGAGGAAAGGAAGAAAATGAATTCAATTTTTTTTAAATTCAAATATATTTACTAAATATATTTAAATTTTAAAAAAAATTAAAATTGTTTTCCTTTTTCTTCTCATTCCCCCATCAACCGTAGCTTAGCGACGGAAGCTTCTCACTTGGCGCGGTGGATCTGCTTCATCCTCTCGGAGCTTCACAGCTGTGTAGGTAGTGGCACCAGCGAGAGCCCCTAGTATAGGTGCCACCAGGTATACCCATATTGCTTTGTAATTTCCTGCTGCTACCGCTGGCCCTAGAGTTCTCACAGGATTCATTGAAGCCCCGCTTGATGGCCTGCCATGTATAATATAGAATTTTTTAAAAATTATTTTTACAAACCGTTAACGATGACACTTTCAGATCCCGGAAAAACTTTTCATGTCGTGTAAAGGTGACGTGGTGATTCGTTTGTGTGAAGATAATATTTTGTCTTGAACCAAATTAAAAATATTTGAATTAAATTATTTCAAAATTACGTATAAATTATAAAAGGTTACAAATACATTGAACATTGAATTGTTTTTATTTTCAAAATAAATGTGAAAGAGAAGAAAGTATTTTTTTCTGCACTGGATGCAGTGATAATTTATCATTTTGCTGAATTATCGACCTCCGTATCATCTTTGCAATAGGCAGCAGCTAAATAAAAGTGAGAAGAAGAAAATATAATCAACAAAAAGGAAAAAGAAAGAGAACGATTAATTATGACTCACCCCGCAACAAGAATGTTTAGCGCAACAGTTGCTCCAACTGCAATTCCTGCCAACTCTCCTACCTGAGAATGAGAGAAAGAACACGGATATTTTTGTAGGCAGTTGGATGCATAGAATCTCAAGTCTGTACAGTAAGGAATATAAAAGTTACAAAAAAAACGTACAGCACGGGTATCAGTGGCGACGGCGGTGACGACAAACAAAAGATTGAAAGTGATGAGAAACTCGAGAGCAAAAGCTTGGCCAGTGCTGACGGACGGAATGGTAACACCACCAGACATGAAAGGGTGGAAAACTCCTTTGAGAGCGAAAGATGCACATATGGAGGCTGATACTTGAGCAGCTATGTAGGCCGGTACTTGCACCCAGGGAAAGTGACGGAGAGCTGCAAAGGCAATGGTGAGGGCTGGGTTCAAGTGAGCTCCGGATATATGTCCGGTAGATAGAATTACTATCATCACTGCGAGCCCTGAACATGCTGCATTCCCTATCAATGTCTCCGCTCCAGTGTATTTTTGGTTCACTATGGGTCCAGCTGTTGCCGCAAATATCAGGATGAAGGTTCCCACAAATTCTGCTCCAAGCTTCAATCACCAATCGGTTCACACCATAAATGATATCAATCTCAAAGTTAATACCCATAACTGTGCAGCCATATGTGTTCAGAGACGAGTTAAAGGATTTATTATTTTATAAATACTAATATCCATAATGCAAAATTTGTGAAGTATGTGGGCCTCTTAGATCGTCATTAGCGTATTTTGTTTTCATTCGAAAAAGATATGATAAAGTAAAGAGAAATTGATAAAATTCAATAATTGCGAATTTTCTCATACGAAAAAAATAATCAATCATGAAACAAATAAATGATCTCATCAATCTAAATTACAAATCACAATCCTACTATACAAATTTTTCCTTAAAAAGGAAAAAAAGCGAGAAATATTAACAGTAAATACTGACAAAATGTGAACCGCCCATACCCGAATTATTTTGCAGTTGGAAAATAAAATCATAATCAAATAGGAGTCGGTGAGATGATAACGTTGAAGTTATATATATAGATTGTTGTAAAATTTTATAAAAAATATTGATTTCCTACTCTAAAATCAACTTTATGCATATCAAACATAAACAAAAATGAATTATCCATGTATGTTAATTAAGGGAAGAAAGAAAGATACAATACCTTGCGAGTAAGAGAGACATCTGGCGCAGGGAAGTCCGTGAAGCACGTGTGAGTTTGACCCCAGGATGGGGCATTAACCGGAAAGCACTTGCATCTTGGCATTGACTTGCGATCATACGAAAGTGAATCCACCCTCAGCGACGAGAACAGTGGCCCTCCCGGCGTTCCTGGCGTAGCCGGGGCTGACACGGTCGGTGTCCCTGCCTCCGATTCCGGCATCTTTTTTCCCTCTCTTTAAAAGCAAACGATCTCCTCTTTGGATACTTCGGTATATATCTTTAATCAAATAGAACAGCAGCAATTTTTTTTCTTTTCTTTTTTTTTCTAGAACAGATGTTTGCTAGTTGTGGGAGGATATATTACATGATTTGATCAATATAACGACCTTGTTCTTCCACAGTGCCGTAAACGCTAACGATTTAGTAGAATTCTTTAAGGATCCATTTAGAAATACTACGGTTGATTTTCTTTTTTTTTTTTTTTTTTAAGATTTTGGCTACTGAGAAGTGAAAATAAGATTTACATGCTTCCTAGGCTTTTATAAATCTGACTCTACGTAAGAGAAAAAACGAAGCAAGCCAGATTATACACTAGAGGAAAAAGACCAAGGATCTATTTGTTTTTTTTTTTTTCTTTTTTGTAAATGGAAGTTTGTAGGGCAGATGCGAACGACTAAACTTACATAGTTGGAAAGTTTTTATAATATTTGGATTAAGGAACACCGATAATGGAGTAGCGATCCAGGTTCAGGAAAAATCAATACACTATCGGAAAGCAAATTCAAGCATTTGGATGAGGTCCGGAGGTGAGGAAGAAGAGAAGAGAAGAGAAGAAGAGGAACGCGAGTGAACAACAAGATTAGAATTGTGTTGTGGGAGTAGAGTAACTGCAATGCTAGCAAGTAAGCGTGGAGATACGAGTAAAACCATTAATGCGTCATCGTTTATATACACAAAACGAGGCTCCGGAATTTGATTATAATATCATGTCTTCTTCTGAGGAAAAGTCAATGCCCGTCTCATCACCCTAACAGTAACAGCTTTTACTTCAGCTAACATTATGTTAGAGTTACCATGTAGCTGCTCAGTTGAGCTCCTCACAGACACCAAATATGCCGTTGGATCTCAATATGTGGACAAGATCGATCGCCTAAGGTAGGCGCCACGCCCGTCAACGCTAAAGCTAATATATGCTCTGTCACCCCCTCGTTTTCATCTATTAAACAATTAGTTAATTCCCCACCATTAGCCCAATCACGAATTAAACAAAGCATTCTATTCCTCAATAATGAATGAAAGAAATACGAAACACGAAAGAAAACCATTACTTAAATGAACTTTACGAACGCATATCTTCCTTCCATGTTCAAACACCCCCTTTTACTTTTAATCTCAACCATCCAGATTTATTTTTTTCTAAGGATTTCCCGGTTCTTTTCGTGTCCCACCGTCTATTGCCTCATTATGTACTTACTACCTCTTTATAATTTAGAATTTTATTTAAGCCCCACTTGTAGAATCTCTCCTTTCAGCGTTTTCCTCTACCCTCAACCTCAGAATCCCTGCCCCACATTATTTTTTTTTTTAGCACTTCCCTCCCATCTTTGATTGGATTTTAGTAGTCGGTACAGCCTTTTGTGTTTCTTTTCTTTTCTTATTCTTTCTTTTGTTGATTGCAAACCATGGAGCTGTGTATCTTCGAAAGATGAACCAGTAACAGTAACTTATTATTTTGTGGACTTTCCACAGTTTTTACAGGCCAATGTAATACGCCTTGGATCTCATATATTTACGACTATAATTTACAGACTATCCACAATTTATGTACTGATTTGCAAATTAAATGCAACGTGTATAAAATATGCATTTTTAATGTCACTTGTCGTTATGCATGCTACGCTATTAGAATTCAATATAGAGTCTACTTTCTATATTTCTACTTTTTGAAGTTGCTCATAAACGTTGCGATCATCATGTATTGACGCGCACCAGCTAGGCCTTGGCCCAAACCGAAAGGAAAGAAGAACATTAATAATTCAACTATACCAGCAATGACTAGATGGCATCAATAATGTTACTTACAATTCTATAATATGTTCAACAAAAAAGATTCTGTACCACTCACTCACAATTAATTGTTTCTTTTACGTATTCTGTATTTACAGCTTTGTTTGAACTTACGGAATACGTGACCTCCAAGTTTCACTGGGCACCTCCTCTGTTTTCTCGATTACAGTGCTTCTAACTTAGCCACATCAAACAAGTATAAACTTGGGGTCTAACAATAATTTGACATTTGGTAGAGAAGAAGTGGATGTTTCAACTTTCAATACACAGTGCTTGTGGAGAAAACATTAGTGGAAATTATTTTCAGTGCTTCAATAATGATGAATGTTGAAACTCTCTATAAAAGGTCACAATCCCTTTTTCTGTTCTTTATTCATAGTTGAAATTCGATAGAATTCTTCTATTGGGAATATACTATATATTGATTTTGAATGGTAAAGTAATGCAACAAACAGAGAACCTTTCAAACGAGATGCAAGGAAGGACTCCTATAGTATTATTTATTTATTTGTTTTATCATTAATTAATACAAAAAGCAATTGCGCACATATTCTCTCCAATACTCCACATTTTTTGCCTTTCTTTTTTCCTTCTTTTGAGATCGGGAATAGCAAGGTCCTAAAGTTGCTGCGTATTGTGCTTTGATGATTGCATGTGTGGGAACCGCCTCAGTGGTCTAACCATCAAGTACTCGATTCTTTCAAACAAGCTTTAATGGAATTTTATGTGGCAGAAAGATTAGGACTGTTATTTGAGTGGAAGATACGCCTCATCATTCTCAATAAGAAGCTCCGTTATCTCCCACTCCTTTTTTTTCATTTTGCAAGGCAATGGACATCAACTTCATATAGAAGCAATGCCCAGCATAATCATGATTCATGCACCGAGCAATACGTGCATTATGAGACTAGAAGTTTCAGCCTGCTTTCAAATGAACGAATTAATTTCAGGCACGGCTTTGGAAGTTATCTTTGGCATAATGCAAGTTCCTTCCAACTACAACCTATACTTTAAGATCTGGCCTCACGTACGCTCTCATTTCTTATGCTTCAAAATCAGTTGCTTTCGCCTCTTACATTTATCAACACTCTGCTACATTCTAGTGTAACTTAAAATCTAAAGTTTTCTTGTTTTTTGAGATGATCACGACATTTTAATATTAAACCATTACTTAATTTTCTAGAATTTTAAAGTTTGCTAGCATTTTTAATCCTCAATATTTTATACTACAAAATACTCCCTCTAAAAATTTTCGGTAGAGAGATTTATTAATGAATCGCCATAGATCACTTAGAGTACACAGTCAGATGATTTTTAGAAGAGGCCAGTACAACATATTAACTCAGAAGACAACTATTATCAACCAATATCATCAATTAGCTACCAAGCTCTCCAATCAAAGACTACCTTGGAAGTATGATGAGATGAACACTGCCAAAGAACAGATAGATAAAGCTAATAAAGGGCCCGCAGGAATCAATTTCCGAGTAGCTGCCAATCGTATACCTTAAACAGCATCAAATTAAAAAAAAAAAAAAATGAGAGAAATAGAAGTATAAAATTTGATATCAATAGGTTATTTAAGTAGGGTTTTTTAATTGCATAGGCAATGGCTTATGAAAAGGTCCTTGAAAAAGATGCAATCTTCTTGTGTAATTTTCTTTATGCATT
This sequence comes from Jatropha podagrica, assembly GCA_947857235.1. NCBI lineage: Eukaryota > Viridiplantae > Streptophyta > Magnoliopsida > Malpighiales > Euphorbiaceae > Jatropha > Jatropha podagrica. The sequence goes on from CANUEP010105646.1 coordinate 28,128, forward strand.
TCTTTTATGCTTCCCTGTAGTTAATGTTAAAAAAGACTTGAATCTACGATATGTTTAGAAATCCAACCTAGTAATTGCCTAAATTTAGGACTCCTCCGAATGCTACATTTTCTTTGCACTTCCTTTATCTTTGGCCTTTTCCTTAAATACTATGCACATAGAAAACTGTCAATTACACTACAATGGTTGCAGGCATTCTGTTACCCTGCACTGAGCCCAATTTGCAATCCAGACTATGATTGCAGCCATGTATCTATTACTAGAAGCCATCGAGCTTGAGCATGTATGTAAAAGTAAACCATATATCCCTATGATATCATGCACAAACATAGAAATAGATAAGAAAGACAAACCAAATACACAGGAGAAGAGGAAAGCAGATCCAAAGGCAAGGGCATCACCAACAGCTTTTGTCTCCTGTCCTTGCATCAAAATGTAAGCCTATAGCACAAAGGCAAACATATTCATCAATATTCTGAGCTGGCCAAGAACGAGATTAATTACAAGAACAAAGTTTTCAGATTATTTGCTTTGTTGCAAAGGTATAATGGATTTATCCTGCGTTTAAAAATCAAGATCACATACAATCGTAAATTCATCTGCCAAAACTATATATCCACACCGCCACAATTTAACGAAGAAAAAGCCATCAGTAGGGAGTAGAGCTGAACACAGAAGCAGTGAACCCAAAGACAAGTCATTCCAACACAAAGTTTGCAGTTTATAATGAGTAAAGGTATAGTTCCACGTTAGAAATTGTCGAAACTGAAATGTGGTTTTTGCCTCAGCTGCTTACATGCAAATCACTAAAATAAGGCCCCCACATTTGCACAAGTTATAACAGTAGTTATCACTCATTCCAAACATATAAATTGCGTTAGAGGACAGCCTAATCAATGCAGTGTCTCACTCTTGTTCTCTATATCTACCTGATGGAGATCAATCACATATATCTTTCAGTTCACCAGAATTTTATGGAGAAGGTAGGAACAATTCATAATACAAGGAAAGCAAAAGGTGAATCGTTCTCAATCTAGCATTGAAAGTTTAGAAGAAATTAATAAGGATGGAGAGGACAGATAAATCATTTTCTACCCTTTCTGCAAGCTGAATTTTACCCCAAAATGCCCAATGAACTCTAGCAGCTTGTTAAAATACTGATTTCAGTCCTCAAATTTTTAACTTTGTTAATTAGAATATTGAGATTTTCTAAACTGAACTTGAGTAACAATATGCACAATTAGAAATACAAGATAAAAAAACAAAAAAAGTAAAGGACAAAATTTGATGCAAAAAAAGACAAATAAATTCTTAAAACGATTGAAGGATTGAGACAACCATACCGTAATGATATACACTTTTTATTTAATCTAATTGGTAATTGGCAATGACTTACCGTAGCCATGAGTGCAGCCCCTGTCAATCCTCCAAACAGTGACCCCTTGCTTCTAGACTTGTTGACTGGGTTCAAAGAAATGCAAATTTATCAGTTTGTTAATCGGTTGGACAAATGAGCATGAATGGGAAAAATAAAGATATAATGTCATTGGTCGGAGAGACGATTCGAGAAAAGGAAAATAAAATTTTACAGGCAAAGATACCGCCAGAGAGGAGCAGGACTCCATACGAAGCGGAGGTTACTGGGGCGAAGTCTACTGCCTGACATTTGCAGCAAAAGCTTACTGTGGATTTAGAACTGAAAGCAGAAGTGGATCTGCTTCCGTTCTTTAAGCTAGCAAAAGATAAATAAGAAGAGCTGCTAAAAGAAGTTATGACTTTCCTTCGGCCTGCACTATAATCACTCGCTATGACTACCGGGAACTTTGTTGCAGGAATCAGCAACAAGGAACACCCCATTCTCGCGAGACGCGATCTTACGAGGGAGGAGCAACCAGGCACCACTCAGTGGATAATAGAATTTAAATTGGGCCTCACTTGAGAGAAATTTTAAAATGGGCCAGCAAGCCTTCACCGACAGAAATCGAACGTTTAGTTGAGCATTCATTTTTAGTTTTGGGTTCTTTATCGCAGTGAACTTTTTAAATTTTTTTTCCATGTTTTATTTAAACAGAATAAATTTGTATTGAGTTTTGAATCATTAAAACAACTTCCATCAAATGAATTTGGCTAAATTATTTTTACTAAAAAAATTAACAATAAATGATGCCAAATATAAACATCCATTTAACCGATTTAATCACAATTTCTATACAATCAGCATCATATCAATTCCCAGCAGGAAATCATCGAGTTCTAGAATTGCATAAATTTGGTAAATCCTTCCCCACTGAGAATAGGAATGAGATGGAAGATATATTCTCTCTAATTATATCCAAAATTTGGGTGGCGGAAGGCCTAAGAATTGGAGAATGGCCAAGACAAAGCTCCGATAAGGCAAGCATGGCCCTGGCTTCCTTCAAGTCAAATTCACTTGCTAACCTTGGATCCACAATTTGTGCCACCTTCATCGCTTCGCACTCATGGGTGTCCTTTAGCACAGGTCCCATAATTGATGTCAATAGCTGGCCCCTCTCCTCGCAGAAAGCCTCCATACCCGTCACGAGTTCCAAAATGATGACTCCGTAGCTGTACACATCGTTCTTCTTCGTTGCTATTCCTGTTCTTAGGTACTGCGGATCAGTGTAACCAGGAGAACCCATCATCACTTGCTTGGTTCTGGAGGAATGCACTACCATTGAAGAAAATCCCATCTTTGCAGACCCGAAATCACAGAGCTTGCAGTTAAGATGCTCGTCCAATAAAATGTTAGAAGCTTTGATGTCTCCATGCACTATTTGTGAGGTGTGTTTTTCATGAAGATACTCTATGGCCTGGGCAAGTTGGAAGGCTATGGTCATCCTTCTTTGCCATGAAAGAACAGGCCAAGCCAGGGATAACTTTGTGTCTCTTTCTACGCTATGGAGTTTATCCTGCAAACTTCCATTTGGAACAAACTCAAACACAAGAGCGTCTCCCTCTGAACATATTGCAATAAAATCAAATCAATTAGTTTTTCCTTCTTTTTCCATTTTAATTTATAATCGATGTTTTTTAAAATAAAAAAAGAAAGGGGAACCGCAACAAAAACCGCACACCTTCATCATCACAGTATCCTAAAAGCCTGACAATGTTGTTATGTCGAAGTCGGAGTAGGATGTCTAATTCCTGCTGAAAGAGTTTGTTGAGATGGTTGCTTCCGGCGTGTGTCTTGACGGCCCCAAGGGTTGAACCAGGAAATTGAGCCAAATACACAGTGCTAAACCCTCCTGATCCAATCACCCGCGAGAAATTCATGGTTAGACTCAGTATATCATCCCAACTATATTTCCTTGCACCATAATCATCATCGTCATTATCATCCTTTTCCTTTATATGATCACCATTATTTACAACACAACTGACTGTGGATCTGTGCCGGAATTTAAGTGTGAAGAGCTTATTGGAGAGGCAGCCCATGACAAGCAGCTAATCAAGCAACCGCAGAAGCTCACTGGCCAGACAGAACGTACGGTGATGGAGCTATCTGTGGTTCAAGTGGGAATGATATTTAAACGAATCAAGGAGAATTCTTTTGCTGTGGGATTTGATGGGCAGTAGAAAGACTAATAGTAGCTAAGGGGGATGTAAATGGTAGGTGTGGGCTTCAGGGAAACCGCAGAGAAGGTAAGTTGAGAAGACTGAAGATAGGAAATTGGAAAAAATGGGCCAATACCAGCAGACAAACAAACCAGTGGTTGGACTAGTCTCAGCCTCGCAGAAACATCCCCTTCATCACCATGACTGTATTAGATTTGAAGGCCTGTGGCTGTGGGGGCAGAATCCGACACCGACAGCCATCGTTCCATTTGTTTGTAAATTTCTATTGATCAACTGCTGCAAAAATTAACCAAATGAAAGCGCGCATGCAGTATGGGATCTCATTAATTTTCCTCATTTAATCGTGAAGAAGAAACATGACGAGTGTAGATGGTGGCGTGCTAACTACAACACATACTTTTTATTATACAATTATTCAACGGAAAATAAAATCAAAGACCGATTCTTTACACTCTACCGGAAACAAATAGAAAATTATAAGTCAAATTCCAGCGATTGTTACTTTTCATTGACGCGGCTTTAATGATTTGATCCATCCACTGGTGAAAAATCGTTCGACAAAAAGAAAAATATTAAACAAGTCCAAATACGATCTCCCAGGCCATTCATAATTATTTTGGCTAACCGGCCTTGTCCATTGTTCACCACAAAAGCCAAAAATTTTGAACTTGTTTCCGTTGACTGTCATAGATTAAATTTCCATGTAATTCACCCACCCAAAAGTAAAAGAGAAAGCCGGCCAAACAGTGAACGCGAAACGTTGGAATTTCAGTTGATCGTCCGGAGACAACAACTAATGGACAGCCGATACTGCTGCACGTTGTGTTTAATAAAAGCCCACAAAATCCGAAAATCGCAACGTCTTGGGATTTCGCTCTTTCAAAACTTTCCCTTTAAAAATACGAAAAATTCCAAAATTTGAAATATGAAATTTTCAAACCGGAGAGTGTCTAGAGGAAATTAGCAGAGCGTTTCCATTCCCTAGTTACAAGTCAAAATCGTTTTTGAAAGCAAGTGAATGCTCTGCTACAGACTGAATTGTCTTTTTCGTTAACCTCGTCAGAGAGGAAATTGTAATTGAATTAGTGAATTTTCGTTGTTCTCGCTGTTTGGATATACTTGGTATTTACTTTATAAAAATTTCCACCCTCAGGGGTCTCTCCGTCTCCCTCACGGAAATGATTATTATTCTTGCTGCTGATGATCTTTATGCTCATAATGGATTATTCCTCCCCTTCTTCCCCTGCAGAGAAGAATAAAAATTCATGCCGATCTCCCCTAGCACTTGCGCGAAACCGTAGCCGTAGATGGCGTCAAAGTCGCACTGGCACCGCCGTTGTTGTGGTGGCAGCACTGCTCCTCTCGACCACTGCCTGGCTCTCTCTCGTATTCTCGGGAACCACAGCCCGTTGCTGGCACCGGTTCAGGAATTGGGAAGGCAGCCCCCGCACACTCGCCTGGAAGAAGCGGCCTTCCACCACCACTGGCTCCTTTGATCACCGTTTATCCATTGTGCCGCCAGTACCTCAGTTCGTCTTCCGTAATTCTTCACTATTCTCGGGCAGCAACCGCAACCTTTCGGAGGAGGAGGAGAAGCGTTGGGGAAATGAACTGACACTGAAGCATATCTTGTTTGGCATAGCGGGATCCTCACAGCTCTGGAAACAACGCAAGGAGTTCGTGAGGCTTTGGTGGCGACCAAACCACATGAGGGGCCACGTGTGGCTAGAAGAGCAAGTAGCTAAAGAAGACTGGGACAGTTCGTTGCCTCCTATCATGATTTCTGAGGACACCTCCCGCTTCCGCTATACTAATCCTACCGGTCACCCTTCAGGACTCCGGATCTCCCGCATTGTCTCCGAGAGTTTTCGCCTCAGATTGCCTGGTATCCGATGGTTCGTTCTGGGCGACGATGACACTATTTTTAATGCGGATAATCTCGTTGCCGTTCTCAGTAAGTATGACTCCTCCGAGATGGTATACATCGGTTCTCCTTCCGAGAGCCACTCAGCCAACACCTATTTTAGTCACTCTATGGCCTATGGAGGTGGCGGAATAGCCATTAGTTATTCGCTGGCCGAGGCTCTTTCCAACATTTTGGATGATTGCCTTGAGAGATATCACAGACTCTATGGAAGTGATGATCGGCTCCACGCCTGCATTTCTGAGCTCGGCATTCCTCTGTCCAGAGAACAAGGCTTCCACCAGGTCCGTTTATCTGATCTATTCTTCCACTAATTTTCATCTATCTGTACCTTGTAGTGCTGTTTTCCCATTCTACAGAGAATTTATTAACTATGACAGAATATCTGTTTATACACCATATTTTTGTTTTTACAATCTAAGCTTATTTTGTCTACTTTTTTTCTTTTTCTAAAACAAACAAGAACTGTAAAGGTGAATAGAATTAGAGAATTGCTCCCTGGCATTGCTGAATTTTTAATCCCTCTGGTTGGTTTCTTCTGGCAGTGGGATATTAGAGGTAATGCGCATGGTCTTCTATCCTCACATCCGATTGCACCCTTTGTATCCATTCATCATGTTGAAGCTGTTGATCCTCTTTATCCTGGCATGACCTCTTTGGATAGTTTGAAACTTTTCACCAAAGCCATGGCTGCTGACCCCCTAAGCTTTTTGCAGCGGTCAATATGTTATGACCATGAACACCACCTTTCTTTTTCTGTTTCGGTTGGTTATGTCATTCAAGTGTTTCCAGAAATCGTGCTTCCCCGAATGCTTGAGCGCTCAGAAAAGACATACTCTGCTTGGAACAAGATTAGCGATCGAAATGAATTTGATATGGATACCAGAGATCCTCACAGATCTATTTGTAAGAGACCAATCCTATTTTTCTTGAAAGATATATCAAGACAAGGGAATATTACACTTGGTTCATATGCACGGGCCAGAATGAAAGATGATTTGAAAAGAAAAATTTTCTGCTTTCCACGTTCTCCTCCTCTTCCTTATGTGGAGAATATTCAAGTATTGGTGTATCCTACAACAAAGAATTGGCATTTGGTGAGTTCCTTACATTACTTTCTAGCACGGTATATGTTTCCAGCTAATTTATGATTTCCATTTCCATATCAAAACTCTGCTTTTCAAGCTAAATGATGTTTTAAATATATCTGAACAGGTGCCACGCCGTCTTTGTTGTAAACTGAATCGCACAAGTGATGAACTACTTACAATATCAGTTGGGCAGTGTGGGACTGGATATTCTGGTTCTTTTATTGATTCTGTTTGAACGTGGGTGGCTGTTGGCTCAGTTTACTTTGCTAGTATCAGCTTGGAGATGAACATACACTTGAGGAAGCGCCTTTACTATCTTATGCATTAAGTTCTTCAGCTCCGTTCATTTGGCTTAAAGCAACAGCTGTTTATCAACTGACATCCAGTGTTTTGAAAACCACGCTAACAAATTGCAGATATGAGAGTCCTTTACTGTACACAGTTGAGTTTAAGATAAGCTTGCAAACCTTCATCTCATGGATTACATTCTTTGCCTTCCCGTTTGTTCAGAAGGTACATAATTATAAACTGATATCTAACTTCTGGAAATGAAGTGAAAAAGAAAATTCAAGTTAGTTTACATATGAATTTTGAAATGCCAGTAACTCATTTCTTTTACCTCTATGTGGCTACAATTTTCTCTCTGGTGATTATTTTCTTGCTACTTCAGCTCTTTGTGAAATGCATTTGTTCAGCTAATAGACCTTAGTTGTCTCATCAACAACATTGCACTAATCCACATATTTCATCCCTATCATCCACTGTTACTTTTAAGAATCTATTTTTCTTTTAATCTAGGCTGTATATGTGATTTTGGAGTAGGTTATATATCTATTTTTATCTATGGTGGGGAAAACCTTAATTATTGATAAATATTTAGGTCAATGTTGAGGGACAAAGTAGGATTAGTGTTTAGAAATCAATTAAGGTTTGATTGGCATTTGATCAATTAGTGAAAAAAAGGGTTGGAAAGAAGGATGAGAATAGTTATGCAACTAAGAAGAGAATGAAGAGAAAGAAAATGTTGTGCATTGACAAGCTTTGACGGGGATGTAACTCAGTTATCCAGTTTACATAAGATTCCTCTGAGATCAACATAAATGGTTCCACGAGAAAATGTTGTACTTGCTGCACTAGTAGTCTAATAGTTGTGAACCTAATATTCTTTGCCCTAAATTCAATGTTTCTGCGTTTCTTCATACAATTGATAAACTTAAATCTGCCTTAATTTTAGAGAACATTCTTAATAAAAATGAGTATTAGAATGCAGCAACGAGTTGCAAAATCAAATTTGATAAACAAAGTTTTTGGATTTTGAACGGATATCAACATCTTCAACGTGAAAAATATATGTAACTCAGATTTGTGCAACTTGCTGTAAGTAGATCCTGCTTGGTTCCATCTTTCTACAACCAAATCAATGCCAAGTGCCAGCAGATACATCAAGCCCATGATCTAAAATTGAAAGATAAATGTGCCTTCATCAATTGATCCTGACAGAGATCATTTCATCAATTGAGTGCAAGTGAAACATCTCTTACTAGTGCTGAAAGAATCTAGACTTCGGTTTACAAGCGCTAACAAATTAATCGGTCTGATATTATTTTTCATTAATCGCCACATTATATTTAATCTCCACACAGTCCTGAGGTCGTGAACCGTGGTGATTCATTGAAAGACAGAAAGTGGAGAAGATAATTAATGCAAACCTATCAGTAATTTTTGACGGCAAAACTGAATTCTATAATACTCTAATCCCTCATCTTTCTCGTGCTTTTTAGTTGCTGTTGCTGAAGGACAGAGACCTTTTAATCTGTGGCTTGTAATTGTATGGTGAAAGTATCGAGTAGATAGGTGGGACGATGACTGCATAAGTGTCCGGCGATACCATTGGCAATTAGGATCAGCTAATCCTCTGTTATCCTCATCAGACGACCAACGGACGAGACTCATTGTTTAGATTAATACTGAAGAAGAAATTTGTTATCATACTTACTTTCTGAATCTTGTGATTCTCTACCTCCTCTGGCGACTGAAAATATCAATTTTGATGCTAAGATTTGTAGAAAGTTCAAAGAGCTGCTCAGCTGCTGGCGCAACCTTTCATTGCCGGTTTTTTTTAAAGCTGCCTATTGTAGGATGAGATTTGTTTAGTAGCTGCCTGTTGTAAGTTTTTCAACTTATGCACTGTATATTACCCGTGTCATGAAATAAATTTACTCTGCCTGTATGGAATCCTAATGGTTTGCCTTCGGTACAATATATTGCTCAATATGGTTCACATTTCTTCATATGCATTTATTCTCAGTTTCAGTTTGTGTTAAATCAATATATGAAATGCTCTTTCTTTGATGAACTTAACAATAACAAAGATGATGGTATCCAATATCTTCTAAAATATAATTGCTGTTGAAGAATAGATGTTTGTGGATAGGATAAGCATTAAGACAGCTACCTCATGTTATTCCCAAACCAGTCTTAATATGAACACAAAGGACAAGGGGCTTGCATAAGCCACCTTTGAGGATTTGCAGCCAACTCTATATTTTTGACAAGTCAACTACATGGTCAGACTACAAAGATGAGATGAGAAAAATAAAAATCACACGGACCAAATTGGTCATCGCCTCAACTTAAAAAAGTTCAATGACATGTAAAAAAAGAAAAAAAAAAAAAAATCCAAAATTGAGATGCTATAACTACAGGAAGTATAACTATTAAAAATTATAAATTTCCTCAATCTAATTCCTGCTTGCTCTTACTTCTTTTCATTTTTGCCTTAAACCTCGACTTTGCCATCAGTGTCTGTACTGTATTTAAGAAGTTTCCAACTGCCATAAAAACCAAAAGGATCCCACAGAATATTACCTGTAAAAAATACAATTTCAATCACTAAACTGAGTACTTTATTCTTCAATGAACCAACAAACTGTTGATTAACTTATTACCTGCCACTCAGAGACAACCCTAACAAATGCAGTACTAAGCAACTGTAGTCCAACATACGCCTCAAAACCCTTGTAAAAAATAACACAGAAGCATATCAGGTCACCATGATTAAAACGAATTGTTTAGTGTAAAATAGGTATTCCATGGAAAAATGTACTGTTGAAAGCAAGCTCGAAGACTAACATTCCTTTCAGTTTGGTTGCAACAATAAAATCAAATGGAAAGTATTCTGTTACTCGGAATTTGGAGCAAAAATTATTTTCTGTCAATACAGAGAACCGTGATTTCTGGTAGTAGCCATACTTTTCCACTCCATTTTAGCAATTTTTGAATAGAAGAGAAAAACAAAAAGACATAAGATTCTGGTGATAGCCAACAATATATATAGATTGATCATCCATAGTGGTCAAAGAACAAGTGGTGGGCATGTGATGTTCTTTTGACGGATTCATTTCTCTTTTGTGAATTTGCAGAACCCGCAAAATGAATTTCCATGTGAAGAGGAAATTTTCTTTGAAAAATGTAGTTAATCCCTTGACTATGAAAAACGTTTTCTGTTTTCCTATTTTCCCTCAAACAGAAAAGTTGAGAATATTTTACAGGATATATTTTCCACAAAACGGGATAACTCATAAACAAAGTATATCTAACAGTCCTGCTATCTATTATCAATTCCCAACCACATTTTATCATGAATACATTTTTGAAATCTCATATTTAAGAAACTGAATTGAGCTTAAAATTTTTCATTCGCTATTCAGATTGTGTTAAGTCAAGGAAGTCACCTGCAAGATGAAGAGAATAGGACACAAAAGCCACAGTTGGCCATGCACGCCAGCTGTTTCACCCCAGACAACATCCATTCTCTTGGCCTAAAGAAAACAATAATTCCTCTTAGCAAAACAAAATTTAGAAAATCTGTAAACAGCATATCAAATTCCCAAACAAGCTAGGGTAATCACAAAAAAAAAAAAAAAAAAAAAAAAAACAAAAAAAAAAACAAAAAGAGGAAATGAAGAAATCAACAGGTAAAGTGGTGCATCCAATGGATCAGGTTTGAATAGGCTTTTCAATGGAGAAAAACAATTCCAAAAATCTACCTTTCCTAATGCAATACGCGTATAAAGTCTTTGGCGTTGATATCTGTTCTGTAGAAGCATCGCAACACCTTGCATCATTGCCCATTGCAAGAAAAGTTGCACTCCTCTCTGCACATGTTTTAATTGGCCATTAATCAAATACATAGCAAACATAATGAAAGAGTGGAAAAATAGTAACCTGCTTCTGAGCACAATTTGGTTGTCCTTTAATCTCCCATGTGAGACTAACAAGAGCCATAACCATAGCACAGTAATGATGGTAAATCCACCTGCAAAAGCACATTTCCAAGTGACGAGGGTAAAAACTAATAAACTAACCAAACAATTCGATATGCATGTGTTTAAATATCACATTCATGCCAATCATGTTTCATGAGATAAATTCAATAAACTTAAAAACCAGACACTTAAATTCAAGAAACTTAAAAACCAGACACTTTCACAATTGAAGTGTGCATCACATTAAGTTAGATTTCACTATAGCAACTGTTAAAGTGAGAAATTCTTAATGGAAAATGTAAACAAAAGCCATTCCATGCTTAAGCTTTGCAAATATTGTACAAATCATTCTCAATAGATAGTCCACTAGTCCTCAAATTTGATATGATATCTAACAGCCACTTGCTCATACAAATGGAAATCACTAGTCAGGGTTTAGGGTTCATAGTTTTAATATCAAGGTTTAGACTAGAGCTCCTAGTTTTAATCAGAAAGACAATAAAGCTAACAACTCACAAGCAACACTAAATCAAGCCAAATGTTCTTAGTGGAACTTGAAGTTTGTAGTTTTGATCATCCAACAAGCAGTCTGCTTGTGTTTAATCAAAAACTTCATGTCTTGAAGGTGATGAAAGAAAGTTTTCAATGCCGATTAGTTGTTTTCTTGTAGTTTTAATAACAAGCTCATGAATGTGAAAGACTTGTAAAAGAGGTCCATTAAGACTTGAAACAATTATTCATATGGCCAAGAAGGGCCCAAGACGAAATTTTGAGCCAAGCCAGGACGCACAAAATATTTCTTCCCATTTCACCCTAACTTTTTTGACAAATAATTTTACAAATGCAGGAAAAGGTTGTGAGCAAATACCATGGACGGATATCACTTCCATTGGCTCTCAAAATATTTTCTCTCAAAGCCAAGCCAGTATAGAGGAACAACAGCCATGCCTGAAGGGTGTAATTCCGAAAACGTGAGCTTTAAAATGGGATAAGTTGGAGAATTGCTAATCTGTATAATCCTCAAAAAAAAAAAAAAAGAATTATATATATATATATATATGAGATTACCTGATAGAGTTGAACAGGAAACGCCGGCAAACATCCATTCCAGAGCCAAGATCTTAGGGTCAGTAGAATTGATGGAAAAAGAAGAAACAAAAGGGCGGTTCTGTCCTGTTCCAAAAAAAAAAAAAAAAAAAAAAAAGCACTGTAAGAGCAGGCAGCCTTGACATGAGTAGGATTTGAGGTAAATAAAATACTTCTAATAATAACATAATGCGGTTGAGGAGAAACTATATGGAAGAGAGGAGAAAAGGGGTTGGAATTTAGGGGAAGGGGAGGAAAAGTAGAACACACCCTATAACTGTTGTATTCCTCTTTAACTTTCAATTGAACATCTTTGCGAGAAGCACGGACATTAATGGGTCCCAGAAACATTTTGAGGAATTTGCCTGCAAATATACGCATAAGGGAACATGCAGATAGGGATTTAAAAAAAAAAAAAACAAAGAATTAGAAGTATAAGAACCCTGGGTTTTGGTAGGAAGAAAGGCAGCTGCGTCTCCATCAAGCATCATACATCTGGCTCTTTGTAGATCGTCTTCGAGCTGCAGAAATACAATTAAATCAATAAACCGTAGCAATAAAGAATCAAATTAAATTGAAACAAGAGGATCCATTTATGCAAGGCAGGCAGGTGAGAAGAAGAAGAAAGGAGGTAATGAAATCACCTTCTCAGCTAGCTTGGGATCGATGAGCTTGTGGGAGATGAGGGGGTTAAGGAGGGAATGGCAACGACGGATGGAAGATTCGAGGGAAAGAGCACGCTGGCGGAGAGACTGCTCGTCGTTGGAAGACCTGGAAATTAGAGAGGCTGCAGAATCCTGAAGCTGCTTGGCCTGCTCCACCACTCTGTCGACCTCTTCCGTTACCTTGTTGGCCGAGTCATCGACCGTGGAATTGGTGGATTCCATCAACTTCGATCGTCTGGATCGAAATCGAATTCGATGATTGATATTGAAAGGAAGGCACCTGGAGTGCAGCAACCGCTCAGTTCTCTCTCTTCCTTTGTATGTACACGCGAGCTATCAGTAATGTTTGTGCATATGTATTTACATAAATCTCAAATCTGTGCGTTCCTTATGCTTCGAAAACATAACCTCTCTGTCTGCGGCGGACGCACAATTTTATGTGGACTCAGGCTGAGGCATCAACCTGTCCATTTTATTTCCCTTATTATTTATTTATTTATTTATTTACTTATGGGTTTCCGTTTCATTTTCACATAAAGGAAATGAAGCACCGGAGCAGAGCCCAATCAATAGACAAAATGACCAAAGACGTCAATTTATTCCCGACCAACCACACCATAAAACCTCTTTTTTTTTTTTTTTTTTTTTTTTTTTTTTAACGGAACCTCCCCTCCAAAATGCGCAAATTATTATTATTGAAATTTCGATTGTTTTCATTTCATGGTAATATCAATTTGACTCTAATTTGAATCTTTTATAGCAATATCATCCTCAGATGAAAATTTATAATTATTTATTTACAATTATATTCTTAATTTCAGTTGATGATGCTATTATTAATATAAAAGATCGAAATCAGAGAAAAGCATATAAATTCGACGTATTCTAATTTATTAGGACATTGGATTACTATCCCTAATTAAAAAAGTTTCATTAACGCTGAAATTTTGAATGTCAACTAAATGATCAACATTATTGTAACTAGAACTGTCACTATTTTGATATATATAATTAATGTAATGTAATTACATTAATAACTTTATGCAATATTGCCAAACATGGTGTTAGCTGAATGGTTAAAATTCTAATAATCAGTCAATGAGTTCAGAACTTAGAAATTAACCTACTGTTTCACTTAAAAAAAAAAAAAAAAAAAAACTTAGAACTTACATTTACGAGACTGCAAAGGCTAGAGCAACCCTCTCAATATTTATAAAATATAATTTGCATGCAAAATATATATATACTCATTGTTATGTAACTAATTTTTGAATCTCTAATAATACTTGGTTTCTATAATTAGGATGGAATTGGCAGGGAATGGTAGAGGGCAGAAGGAATTGGTTGATTCTCTTTTTTCTAGTTTGGTAAGCTGCACCAAAAATTCAATACATGTCTGTCTCACTGACCCTTTTTTCTAGTAATTCTTAGTAAGTTAGGTATGTAGAAATTGAAGGATTAACAGATTCCTATCTGCCAATTGCTTCATTAGAGCTGGACAATATTGCTGCTGCAATGGTTAATATTAAACATAGTAAAATAAATATGTGGAAAAAGCATTTATGGCGAGGAGTAGTTCAGAACTCTAAAAGAAGATTAGTCTCCTATCAAAATAATGATAATAAATAATAAAATAATTTTCAGGTAAAAACCTACATTAGATAACCTTCCTTATGAGATATATTTATTTATTATTATTAAAAAAGAAAAAAGAAAAAAGAGAAAATTTACCGCTTTTAGCTTCAAGATAAGAAGTTAGTACGAACCAATCCCATCTACCTCTTCTAATCTATACCAATTTCGTAAGACTTATGAAAGAAAATGGCTCACACTGAGTTGCTCATATTACTAACATGATGAAATAAAGCACATAACTTAGCAAACCTATTCCTTTTTCCCTTGAGAAGAAAAATTATATATACTCTGATAGGAGTTGCACAAAATCAATAGTCCAGAAAAAAAAAAAAAAAAAAAAAAAAAAATGTCCTACAACAACTACTATTAACACTAGCGCTGGTTTTGAGGAGCTTCTCCAGTCCAATAAGATTTGACGGCAACAAGAATTTTCTCCGGATTAAATGGTCCACTTTCATGGTCCATAATCTGGCTTTTCCATCTCATCCCATTTGTTATGCTCTGGATCTTCACAAGTACCTCTACTGTGTCCCTGAATATAGCTGTCCCTTCTGGCCTCAGAATTCTATCCATCTCCAGCAGAATGTATGTGATGTCACACCTGGAATATGCAAGACAAGCACAGCTTTAACTTCAAGGTCGCAAAATACAAGATTAAGTGATTCTTCATTTCTAGTTTAATTTACCTGTCCTGATATATACTGAACACTCCGCTAGCATGGATGAGATCGTATGTTCTTGGATATGTTGAAAATGCCTCACACCAATCCTGATATGTCCCAATCAAGCCTCTCTCGAAGATGACACCAAGTGTGTCATGATCTGAATTGGCGGGTACCACATTCATAACCCACAAAGGATACTTAATCAGTGCAGCAGCAAATCCTCCAAGGTTTGCATTCATGTCCATCACATTCCGATATCGTCCTCGTGTAAGTGGGCTAATAATACGCTTATAACGTGTCACTCTATCCTTCCAAAGTTCATTATCCTCCATAAATTTCTCAGCAGAGATGCCTTGCATTGAACCACTGCGAATTCTGGGAGGAATGGCAAATGCACGCTCTGGCCATTTCTCCAATGCACCACCAGCAACTTCATCTGAGCTGCTTACTTCTGGCAGTGGAGTTATGCAAGCTTCCATATCTCTGTACCTTTTTTAAAAAAATATATATTATTTGGTATTTTAGGAGGAGCATATATTACGAAAAAGACAACAGGAGTTAAAAGTAAATACCATATTTTTCATGCCAAACTAGGATGATAACATTAAGTATTAAGGATAGAGAGAGTACCATGCAGCATCTGGGTTGTCTGACTTGCATATGTGTGGTGTTTTGTACATCTTTCTGCTTCCGACACACTCCATGTGATTGACGGGCTTTTGCCAAACTGCGAGATCTTTCTTTTCAACCACTTTCTTCCAGCAAAGGCGCTTGGCAACATCCTCAATAGCGTCCTGTTCCTGCTTTAAATCTTCTTGCGTTCTTTCCCAACCTCTCCAGTATTTTTTCCAATGAATAGGAGGGCCCGAGAGAATCCAATAGCCACCAGGCCTTAGAACCCTGTCAACTTCAATTAGATACAGACCATCTGTAACATGCAAAGAAAGAGAGCTCCATTTTCAACTAAATCAAATCATATATTATATAATTATCACAAGAATATGAAGGCAGGCTACATGAAAACCATACCATACTGATGCCAAGGTATCAAGCAACGGGAACAGTGAGCCATATCAAAAGCCCTGGCTGGGTAAGGAAGCCTTTGTGAAGCCATGATGCCAATCATAGCAGGAACTCCCCTCTCCAATGCGAACTCGACTTGTGCTTCATGTGTATCCCGTGGTGCAAAAGACATAGCCAAGATCTCCCTCTTCAACAGGTAGGCACCCCAACTTGCAACCTTCAATTGCATACTGTAAGTCTGTCTGGGATTCTAAATGTAAATGCTATACTAAATTCTTAAGGATATATATACATATATACATATACTTACACCACAGCCTGTATCAATAGCAGTTCTGATGGTTCCGCCAGTAAGAGTAATGAGCTCATTTATGTCATCAATGTAAGCATCAGCTCCGCGTGGGAACATGGTGCCTCCCCCAGGGAATCTGAAGCGGTCACCCTCTAATTGGATCCAGTTCTGCACAGCCTTCTCAATGCTAAGCTCTCTATGGGGGATGTTGTCATACCAGGCATAGTCCCGGCTTTGAGGCCATTTGAAAGGGGTCTTATATTTTGGAGGAGCTGGTATGAGGCAAAGCAGCAGTTCTTCTTTTGTTGGGCAATGTCTCTCTCTGTATTTCAACATGTTCCTATCAAATTTTCTTCCTCTCGGTGGATGTTGGCAAGGAGTGTACTCACTGAAGGACATATCGCATGGTGGAAAATTGGCAACTGTGTCCGTATTGTTGATCTCAATCTGATGATGGCTATTGAAGTCCAAGAGTATAGACGATGGATTGGATTCGGCTGCTACAGGAGGTGCAACATCACAACCAACTCTATTGTACACCTCAGATCCATTGGTGGGAGGAGATGTATTCTGCCAAGCTCCAAAAACGTAAAACAATATGCAAAGGCCACTGACCCCCAGTATCCATGTTAGCCGCTTCCTCTTTGATTCTAGCTGATGATGTTTGGGTGATCCACTATACTCCTTTGCCATTAGTATCTGTAAACAAGCCCCTGCTGCAAAAATATCTCCACATTCAAATTAAATAAATAATCATTCATCCATCATTTTATTTCTACAAAGCTATCAACATGATAAATTAAAACAAGTAATTCAAGTCCCCTCTTTTTTATTTCTTCCTTTCTCTCTTTCTTTCATTTCTAAAGAACAATTTGACTTGAAACTGGTGATTTACCAAACAGAGAAAGCTACCATAATTAAAGTCCGTCCAAATTCCCGTCATAAACTGAACCACTTAAAGATTGATAGTAAAGAAAAGCTAAACATTATCATGATCAGAAATAAAAGAAAAGAAAAGAAAACCCAGTTTTAAATCTGCACATGGCAAAACGCAGCAGAGAATCGCAATGAACAAGCTCAACTATACAATACACAAAGCATTCACCGAAATGAGACATAATTTCTCCAAACAAATTACTAGAGGATTTGCTTTTACCTCTTTTTAACAACAGCCAAGAAAGAGAAAAAGAGGTTTTTTTTTTTGTCAAGAAAACATCCTTATAATCTTTCTTTAAATGTTACAATGTATTTCCTTTTAAGACAACAATACGCTTCCCTTATCCAGAGGAAACGATAGCTTTCCAGAATTACAGCAATCTAACATTGGTTGAAGCATAATAATTTTTTGAAAGAAGGAGAAAAGGGGGAAACGAAAAGGAAAAAGAAGCGCGTACCTGAGGAAGGTGACTAGGAGGCAAGAGCCCACGACCCACTCACTCTGCAGAACTCTGCAAGTACAATGATCAAGCACAAAGCAAACAACTAAACATGGCACTCTGCTATTTGCGTTATTTTATTAATAAACACAGAGGAAACGGAGATAAAGGCAAATAGAAAGAAGGTTAAGGGTATAATAGTTTGTAATATGAAAAGGCAACGTTGAGGGTCTCCAACATGACAGGAAGAGGAGAGTGGCGACTGAGAGTTGCTTATTTATTTAAAAATAAAATAAAATAAAATAAAGAGGAGGAGAGCGTGTGGTTGAATGGGTATTGTTATCTAAAAGAATTTCTCTGTCTAATTCCAAAATGGGAGGGGGGAGAGGAAGGTGAGTGGATTGGTTTGGTCTTAAAGACGACAATTTTGTGCCAGCTTCTGAGCATTCACAGGAGACTGACCAGCCTCATTTCACTCTCCGCCATTTCCTCTCTCTGACTCTCTCTCTCTCTCTCTCTCTCTCTCTCTCTCTCTCACATTCTCTCTCCATTTGTATTTTGCCTTTTTTTTTTTTTTTCCTTTTCTTTTTATTCATACGTATCTACATAGATACAGACAGATTCAAGTGCTAGAAGGCTTTTTACGTTGCTTTTTTTTTTTTTCCCTTCTTTTTCATTAGTTGACTGCTTTTAGCATTTCTATTCCAGCATGATAATGACAATGACATAAAGCCCCATCCCCACTCTCAATAGGCTCCTCTTGTGTTATGTGCAACTTCGTCCTGCTACTCTGATAGCGACTCAAAGTCTGAGCTAGCCATTGCTTTCATGTCCATGAACCCACTACACTACTTTCGTTAATTCTCCATGTTAATTGTGTCGCTATATTTTTCAGACAATAAACTTGTTTCAGGTCAATTGAAAGAGAGGCCTTGAACTGATGTTCTGAACCGCGCTGAAATACTGTCCCTCACTCTTGTAACGAACGACTACTACTTCTGTTGGACTAGAAAGCCAATAATTGCATGATTTCCGCTAGAACTTAAGACGAAAAAAGTTCCCTCCTAATACGGTATAAACAAATATTCTTATTGCTAGTATTTTTAAATCGAAGTAGCTAATTATAAACACATTACAATAAATTTGTCCTGATCTAGGGTGAGACCTCGAGCGAGTGCTTAACAGTAAAACACTGTCGAAAGAGGCAAAAAGGAATATGTAAGTATGCGTATAGTATTAGCAAGTTCACATAAGGGAAATTAAAGAAGGGTATAGAAATTAGTAGGGGGGTGGGGGTGGGGGTGGTGGGAGGGGAATAGAAGGGTAAAGCAAATAATGCTTGACCTAATGGCGTGAGTTGATGCAGAGCATTAGGTTCCAGATTCAAACACCCTCCTTCTGACTTTTTTTGCGCCAAATAGGCTGGGTTTTCGTAAATGGATCCAAATGAAATATATAATGTATATATGTATGTGGAAATCAATCTGAGGACCCACAAATTAAAAATATAATAAAAAGAGTAAAGGTTAAACCACATGCTCCTACTCCAATGGAGAGAAAAGGGTAGGCAGATGAAGCGGAAAGTAGATTTTCCAAGAAAGCGACGGAAGTTGGTTAAAGAGGAAAATAGATTTTCCGAGAAAGCGATGGAAGTTGGTGGACGACGCACTCATCTTTACTCTAACAGATTTGCACTTTGTCATGTTTCTCCTCAATAATTGTCAGCACGCATCCCTAATGCGTAAATTATGTTATTTATTATTTGTCTAAACTGGTATCCCATGACCATGAGCTTAGCTTTGCAGTAGTACAGTAGCCTCCGCTCTCAACTTGCACTTTCAAAACTGCGAATGATAAATCATCCACTTTCATCTTAAAAAAACAAAGACCATTGTAAACATACCAACATTCCTACTCTGGCGTCAAAGGATGTAATTCTATCAAGAACCAGGAGAGAGGAAATAAAAAAAAAAAGAAGAAGCATTATTCCGTCTCCAGTAGCTTTTACTTCAAGATTCCTTCGTCGAGATGGCAACTTGTCATTCCCAAAAGTATTAATGGTTGAGGACGAGTATCTCCTAACTGTCGTTGAGGATGCGCAAGCCCACCATTTATTGCATTACAAATATCTATATATTTCCAAGCCAACGGATGCATAGAACCTGTTTCACAGGAGGAAAGATAACCTTCAAAGATTGCCTTTCTTCATGCTCGCATGATGAGTTTGAGAGCAAAAATTAACCCACCTGAAAATTGGGGTCAAGTAATCCAATCCAACAATGTGAACTGTGAAGTATTCATAAAGCAATGGCACGAAATAATATCATTCACGGTATGCTGTTGTATAACTTCTCAAATTTCTCTGCAATTGCAAGGTGATTGTTCCTCTCGAACACTTCAATGAGTGAACGTGTTGCCTTGGCTATCACCTGTTTCTTTTGGTTTCCACTGGAATTTCCAGCCTCCGTCCCACTACTTGTCTCTCCTAGACTGGAGCATACAACCTTCAACCACTCCTCTAAAAACGGCGCTTTCTGCATGACACAGATGGCTGTCAAACTTCCAGAAAAGTCTCTATTCATGAATTAACATAAATGCAGAGCATATCATGCAAATGCCATAAAGCAAGGTAATCATTGCTCCCCTGGATCATTTAGAAAGTACTTCGAAAAGAATATATATATATGGCTAGTCCTTTTTTTTCTTTTACATATAAAACAGTAAAAAAATAAAATAAACATAAGAAAAGAAAAGAACAAAGAGCAAACATTAAGCCATTGTTTGCATGAAGGGTTGTTTGAGGGTAAGACACGGTAAGGGAGTGTAAAGTTGAATGTTTGAGTTATTTGGTAGGGTTATTTCAAACGAAGGGTTTTTTGAGGTTAGCGGGAGGGTTTAAAGACCCCTCAAAACCTCCCATTTTCCAATCCACCAATTTCGAGAAAGGGTTTTAATTTTTAATTACAGGTCATATAATTATTTAAAAATTCCAAATTGCCCCATTCATGTATCTTTTTTTTTTTTTTTAATTTTGTTCTTCTTTCTTCTCATTTTTCACTAAAATATCTTTAAGTATCTTAAATATCCATAATATATTATCAAAAAAATAATTTCTCAATTTAAATATTTAAAATAACAATTTTTTGAAAAGGATATTTTTGTAATTAATTTAATCTTACCTTCCAATACCATCAAACCAAACAAGTAATAACAGAAGCTTATTAAAATTTCCTTCACTCTATCTTCCTCCCAAACATAAAAAAGGTCATTAATTTACCTTAGCACACTTTATCTGTCAAGGCGGAAGCTGCGGGAAACAACATATGCATTCTCTTCCTCATTTTCCAATGTAACTCACTGGTCTATATACATAGAAGCCAGAAATTTACTGCCATTTGTGATAGATCTAAAATATTTTACATAATGTACTTATAATTATACTTCTCTTCCCTTCTTCCCCTCCCCTTCCCACTGCTCATTTTCTCCATAATTCCATTATCACTCAAAAAGTTTGAACAAAGCATCCATGTGTGGAAAACACAATTTCGGTTTCTCATCAAGGAAAATTTTCACTGCTTTTTCCAACAGTAATAGCAAATGGGAAAGGCTTACCTTGACAAGAAAATCTTTTAACGGTTGGTGATCACTGCCAGAAGCAAGGCTAAGAATGTGCAATGTGGTTGACGTTATCTGCGACAGATAAAAGACACAGAAGTACAGGTCAAATAATGTAGACAAGCCTTGATCTCACAAGAAAGGATACATCAGGATCATGCATCAGAGTCTTTCCATCATCAATTTGATGCTCTGAATACAGAGAACTCGAAAGGTTTTTCCCACCAAAAAAATTGCAGTTTTGGCAAAAAAACCCACAGTGCAGACAGTATGATTCAGCATATGCTATCAGATGAAAAGGCCCAGGAGCTTCACCTGCTTTTCAAGTGCAATCCTGTATTTGAAACTTGATGGCACTGATATCTGTTCAGAACCTAGAATTTCAATTATATGCTCGAGACCTTGGACAATATCCGAGAAGGATTTACCATATTCTGCATTAATAAATAGGATAAGTCAACTAATAATAAATTTGGCATCTTTCCTAAGAATTACACGTAGAAAATAACCACTACAGCCAGCACATTGAGAAGTTATATTAACAGGGAAAGTTCACAAAGGGATATTGTTCTGTGATTTAGGAAGACAAAGCATCATTCATCTTGATATGACAACTAGAATAGGTGCCTGCTACTCACGATGTACAGAGGCTGGCACAGACAAAGCAGCAGCGGCTTGTATTCTGATCTTGAAGTTTGAAGAATCACGTAGTAATAGTAGTAGAATGCTAAAAACAGTAGAAGCCCTGCCAAAAAAATATATGCACATCATCATAGCCGCAACATGTACTTCATTTCAATTGAAATATGCAAATCGAGGAATTTAGAAGTAAACTGTGCAAGCAAAGTTATCGCTCAGTAACACCTTACCAATCCATATCTTGCAGTCTTAATGTCTCGTTTAAAAATAGGTGGCTCAGCGCATGACAAACATTCCACTGGACCTGTTAACATATATTAAAGCTTAAGTAGAGACCATGATGGAACTGACTACTGAGATTCACAAATGTGAGCATATTTCATCAAAGCTGAATTAAACTAGTTTCCAAATAATTGAGTGATGGTCAGACAATACCTTGACATTCCCAGTCGTAACACAAGAAAGGAATGCTTGAACCATTTTCTCCAACAAATGATCTGATGAAGTTTGATGAGAATAATTTAAAGTGTATCCTTTAACATATTGCAACTTACTGCTTGTGGGAAACACTAAATTTGTTTGACAAGTCCAGAGAATAAATAGCCTTACCATGCCTGCCAGAAGTGCATCTAACAATTCTTGAAAGATTTCCTAGAGCCCTCACAGCATTTGATTTGATCTGATTGTAAGAAAAATTGGACCCTCGCTGAGAATTTCAAATTAAGTACAAAACTGTCTATCTATGAAAAGTCAGAAAAGACTTTCAACCCTTGAATGCTAGAAAATAAATGTACCACACAACTAAAAACCAAGTGAAACTCCAAAATTTTGCTATAAATGGAATCTGAGTGAATGTGTCAGTATTTTATAGAACAGCAAATATCATAAAAAGACTCTTCTATGTCAGGAAAATGAAAAATGCAATGGGGAGGAAAATTCTATAACCAAAAGGAAGGAAAAGAAAATTAGTAAAAATAATTGTACCTCGATCGTTTGGATGTCTAACTAAAAGTGAGAGGAAATTGAACATATTTTACCATTCTAACCATACTAAATGGCTTTTTGTTTATTGATATATAAAGAGTATCTAATATGAAAGGATATATATATTGACATAAACACAGAATCATGCAAACAGATAGTAAAATTAAAAGATTTATCATAAGAAAACAGATAGGAATGATCTTGTTAATCAACACATTTACCTTGTCACCATCTTTTGTCAGCCGCAAAGCACTCTCAGCTAACAGTTCCATCAATTGAGAGTTTGCAACTGCGTCTATAATAGAAGAGGGAAAAAACCTATTAATTGAAAATCAAGTCAATGATAATTTTGCCATACAGTAAATTATTGTGCCCTAAAGCCCACCTGCAGACTTTTCTAAACGAAAATCATTGATACAGTAACGCAGAGAATCGCAAA
The DNA here is from genome assembly GCA_947857235.1 of Jatropha podagrica. Taxonomy (NCBI): domain Eukaryota; kingdom Viridiplantae; phylum Streptophyta; class Magnoliopsida; order Malpighiales; family Euphorbiaceae; genus Jatropha; species Jatropha podagrica. The sequence continues at coordinate 51,427 of CANUEP010105646.1, forward strand.
TGTTTGCCAAAGCCCATGAAGCTGTTATTCGCACCTGTAATAAGTGAAGCATCCAGCAGATATTCTTATACATTTAGGACATATGGATTTCGAAAGATTAACCGGAAGCAAAGGGCATGATAAACTACCGAAACCAAGGGATCATGAGTATTGATTTCAACAGCGTGGATAAACCTGGAAAGAATCCCTGCACTGAACGATTTAAGTTCATAAGATTTCTAACTGCAATCTTACACAAAAAGACTAGCAAAAGATAACAAGGATTTATGAAGAGGATTGAACAACGTTCCAAAGTCACCTGTGAGAAACTTGTGGAAAACAAGAGATTACACCAATAGCTCGACATCCAGCTGACCTAACTGAAGGAACCTTATCATCTACAGCAGCAGTGACCTAAGATTTTGAAGGGGTAATGCATATTCTTGAACAAAAATAAAAGAGAGATTTTGTACCACCAATAGAAAGCAAATATCGTTGCAAGTATAAGTTACAAAGATACTTACCAAAGAAGAAACAATAAACTCTTGTTTCTCCTTTGAGAGGGAGAAGAATACAGGAGATGTGATGCCAGCAAAACAAGTCAATGATGCAGTTCTCACCTTTGAATGGCAAAAAATAAACAAAATAATTTAATACATTGCAGGGATATACAGGTGAGAAGGACATATCAATCTGAATATCATAAATTTTCACACTTAATATGTTTATCATGATACAATGACATCTATATTTCAAAAGTGATTTCTCCTTGAAGAGCTGACATGCTCATGTACAAGGCACCTCATTCTCCACATATCTAACGAAAAAAGTAGAGACACAAAAATTTGAAGCATAAATAAATATTGACAATAAACATTTCTTCCAGATGAAACATATCTTGGACCTCAAGTGGTTGAAGAAAAAATAAATAAATCCAACTAACCATAGAAGAACTGTGCCATAGTATCAGAGGCATGTGATTCTGTATCATCTTAGACCAATGCTCAATTCCTGACTCAAATGCTTTTGATTCATTGGTATCTTGTATGCTCTCTGGTTCATATGACGGAGCAGATGATACCTTCTTCATCCTTATGCAATCAGAGGTAAAAGGAGTATCAAATGATTTATCATCAAAAAGGTCTTCAGTCCCTTTGAATCCAGAAATAGCACGAAGACACTCATCTAAGACCTGCAAATGGGGAAAAAAGAGTAAAGATCTTCTATATCAAGAAGCATTGCAAGCAGGCATCACATCAATTGGACCCTTTGCTGTGCCCAGAACTGGCTAAACCAGAACAACGACCATTACCAGAATGTGAACCTTAGGGACCAGTTGCGGACCTGGTTCAAAGCCAGGAGGCCCAGAGCCATCCAGGCTTACCTATGGGTAAGCGCAGTATGCAGTATGCACCCATGATCAAAATTACAATTATATTTAAAAACTAGAAATATCCATTCTAGTTCAAGTATACAGAATGTGTTGAAATATAGGGGTTATGGAAAGGATACCTACCTTGATTGATGCTGTTATAACTTTTTCCCCGGCAAACCCAAAATTTTCCCCCATATGTCCCCTCCATGCACTAGCAGAAACTTCCGGAATTGCAACCCTCAAAATTTTGGAAGATGTAGTGGAAACTTGTTCCCAACATGTAACTGCCATGTACGGGTAATTGTGTATCAGAGCTCTAAGGGCCTGCAAAAATTAATTATAATGTAACTAATGAAGAATTATAGAAGATTAGTTAAAAAAATGATTCTTTAGGATTATCTGCCTGAATTTCTTAAATAAGAATACTTGGTATTAGTTAAGATATTGAAAAGATATTTCATATCATAAAGATTAGGACAATGACAATAGGTTTTAGTTTATCCATTTCACACTTCGTGGTTTGCCTGGTGCCAACAAGAAGAGCACCCTATACATTACTGGAACAGTCTGGGATGAACTGACTTAAGAGCTAACTCATATCAAGTTTTCTCTTCCATATCTTTGCATACTCTCTTCTCTAAAAGTCCATTATTTTGTATTAAAATTCTTTTCTTCCAGTCTTGTTGCTTCTCATTTTGGTTCTTTACGGTTAACAGTCTCTAATTTGTTCAACATCAGTAGCTCTTCCTAAACTGCAGCACAAAACAAACATAAGACTAAAAATACATATTGAATATCCATTTTTGTGATTAGCACTCAGTTGGTTTTATGTAGATCAACCACTAGGCAATGTGCCTTCAAAATTATAACCAAATCTTGGCACATGGAGATGGCACCCAATCTTACAGGAGTATTGGCCAAGTCATGCTGACACATCAAGAAGCATGAGCATAGAAAGAATTAATACAACAACAACAACAACAAAAACAACTAAGCCTTAGTCCAAACTCCCAAATTATTTGGAGTCACTAAGCGAATCCTTTGTATCAATATTTCTCTGTTCAGATTAAAAGCAAAAAAATACACAAACAAGGTTCGAACTCCTTTCTGCAAATATGGGAGCATATTGTGATACTGATTTTCTGTCTCACAGTCACAGATTACCCTTTCTCTTCCTCAACTAACAGCTTACAAAGCAAAATTGATCAAACATATTTGTCCACTAACTGCCTAAAAATGTTGGGGAAAAAAGCAAAACCATGTATTCACTGACAGATACAGAATTAAAAGTGCATACCAACAGGGAAATCACAAGCAATTACAAATAGTCAAAATTCAAGGCAAGTTCAAGTGCTCAATGCTCACCAAGACCATTAATCACTACTGAAAAGTCTGAAATAGTTCAGTAGTATGTATCTAATGCATCTACTTTTATTACAATATTACCTGAAGAGCTTCAAAGCATATTGCGGAGTTTGTTAGGTGCTCAGAATATCGAAATAATGCGGAGAGAACATGTAACTTCTTTTCAGCAACAACACCACCTGGAAAAGGCTTCAAAGGGATTCAAAGGTCGAATCAGATAAACTCAGTCACAAGTACTAAAATTAAACAATAAAATTCTCAAAAAAACCAATGGGAAAAGGAAATAAACTGCAATTACCTTGCATGGGAATATTGTAACAATTTATCATTTCAAGTATTTTAATAACTTGAATACAATTAAAGTGGCTGCAATTTTATATTTTTAATAACTTGCAATTGAACAACATAGATATAGCATTGCACACTCAATTTTAAGGAGTAAGACACACATCTTCCAGTGCTTTAACAATAACAAGCAAAGTAATGACAGGCACAATTCTCAAGTATATGCCAAAACAGAAGGCAAACACACATATTGCAGGGAAAATAATAAGAAATATATAATAGTGACACTTTTCAAGCGCACTATAGCGAAACTAACCTGTTGACAGCTCTTTTAGCAGCAGTTGTTTGACATGTGGTGATGGAGGTGAGGTAGATAGAGCTGCTGTCAAGCAATTAATAGTAGCGGTCTGCAGAAAGATGTTAAAATATGTTATACACATCATATTTTAAGTAAGATCCTGCAATTGATACCTTCAGTACTACCCCCAACTCTCACCCCACCCCCACCCCCCACCCCCAAAAAAAAATAGTAGGGGAAAGGGGAAAGGAAACTTTTTTGGTTGGTGTGGAGAGGGAAATAATTTTTGCACATCACATATCAGAAAACTAACCAGCAAACCAGTATGATCACTTTTGAAAGGGAACCCATTTTCAATCCTTGATAACAGAGATGTTATAATTTCCGGTAACAATTCTCCGGGCATTCTCGAATATCTGTTGAATGATCGCACCATAAGAAACAACAGTAATATAAGGACAAGCACATAGCTTCCCAAGAAGAAGAATGCCAGAAAAGCATGGGTATGTAGAATAATAAACCCATCACTTCTTTTTGCTGTACACGAGCATAGCATGAATACAGTCTTAAGATCCCGCAAATGGACCCACAATGAATCAACCCACCAAGTAGCAGATCTTAATACCTGGCTAGTTGAGTTACTTATATTGCTAAAGTTATTGCCAACATCCTGGCACCATAACACCAATGAAACTAAGTAAAAATCATAATTTAAGACATCATATCATGACTACCAAGAGAGACCATGTTTATCAATTTATGGTTTAAAGACAAAATACACTGACAATGACCACTACCCATTAGTGCAACTTACAAATTGAAAATACAGAATCAAGGACCTTTTTCCAAGCAAAAAAAAAAAAAGAACATCCGTGTGTACAAGCACTAAAGAAGATAGACAACTCAGACAAAAATCAGCATGTAACAATATATCAGGTCCATTAAATAATTACGACGGAGATGAGCAACAGGGTTAATTAGACAGTTTAGCCGAGTTAACTGAGAACAATAAACACCATGTCAATGCAAAATGTAGTGTCAACATAAAGTAAATAATAAATCAGACAGCAGACTCGATTTCTAAAAACCACGAGGTAACTTTGCAGGGAAGTAATCATACGGTGTAGACACTATCAAAAGCCTAAGAATCTTGAACAGAGATGGCAGCAATCTACTGGAACTTTCATGCTGGATCAAGAACAGGATGCCTACAGAATAAGACATGAGCCATATGTAATACACCAGCATGTAAACAGTTGACAAGAAACATTATGAAAATCTCATAGAAGCGTCAAAATTTGCATCAAGATAACTAAAATGCATTGCAGAATTGCTTTCAAATACCACTATACCAATATGAAGTTGCATCAGTATTCGGCCAAGGGAACTTGAAAGTGCCATGAAAGATCCCCATTTGGAAGATTCCTTGTACTCTGCTACCTGCAGAAAAACAGATGAAGGGCCATCTAGCATAACTGCGAGAGTTGAGGCAGATGCGATCCGTGCCTAGACACCATAATCCGATGAAAATAAATCAAAAGCATCAATAGAAAACACAACATAGTTGCCATATCTTAAAATTAAAACCAAAACAAGTGCGAATATATTTTGATCTTCAAAGCATACTGCCCAAACAAAAGATTAGCTATTGACAATCAAATTATGTTGGATAAAAGGAAGAGGTTGAAATGGAATAAAAAATTTTGGAGAGGAAGGAGCCTTATTTCCCTTCCAAATGTTTAGTTCTGACAGAGAGGAATGAAGAAGTCAAATTTTCATTGATTGCTTTTGTTAAGCATAGAAGGAATGAAACAGCATGACATGCAGAATAGCAAGTACAATTGTAGTGTTTTTCTACTGGAAATATTTGGTCTAGATTTATCAACTAAAATTAAAAGGAAAGGTAATACAACGGCTTCATTTCCCCCCCAATTCCATCTAATTTGGGCATATGGAAATCTCATGGGCAAGAATGGAAGCCTAAGCCTTATCTTTTCCTTATCCTCCCTGATTTGCATTCAAACAGCGTAAAGGAGCATTCTTCATTACTCTTCCTTAGAGACAAAGAAACTAAAAATGTATTACAAAAAAATAATACAAAATCAGTACCTTTAGATGAGGATCAAATAGCAAGCACGTCATTAGAGTTGCATCGAACTTTCTGCAAATAAGAAAGTGAAATAAGATAAGAGGAAGAACAAAAGAAGTTCATGTGGAAAAATAAAAGAAAAAAAATAGAGCATCCATGAACATATAGTTCCAGTAAGAACTTGACAAGGCTGTACCTTTGTTGCAGCACATCATTTGTTGGTAAAAGCATTGTCCACTGGGTAGTAAATGACTTGGGATCAGCTTGGCAAAGATCCTTACCCACAGAATGAAAAGGTCAACATCAGAAGAGGTAAAGGTTAAACTGTTTTTGTTAACAGATACTAAGATTTGACAAGACATGTATCTTTATAAATCAAATTGGGACAATATAACTAACATGGACAACCTCCTGAACAAGTCACAGCAGGATCAGGTAAAGTACATGAAGATGGAGATTTGAAGTATATTACTCAAAAAAGAAAGGAGAAATTATTTGAAGAGCTTAATGCAGTCAAGGTTAGAATGTCGAAAGGCATTTCATTAAAGAAGCAAAAACTCTTAACAGAACAAGAATAACTTGTGATTGTTAAAATTGTTACCTGTAAGCAAAAAATTGCAGCAACTCTTACTTTAGAGCTTTGAATACTATTAATCTCTTTTCCTGATCCATCACTGTCACTGTAATCTGAATCCGATGATGTAAAATCAGCAGTAGAAGATTCATGATCAGACAAACAATGAGAATTCATGGCTTTCGGCTGCTTCATAATCATGCTATCCTTTTTGCGCAAATGTGGAGGCCTATATGGAGCATGATCTTTTCTTATAGGTTCTTCTAACGTAACCTTAAGGTGCCTTTCACCAAGTTCTTTCTCCTTCTGACTACTAACTGGGAAAGTAAATTGCCGCCAAGTAGTAAGGCCATAAACAAAGAACAAGCGTAGTGTTGCCACGAAACTAGACACCTTGAAATGGAGAAAACATAAATATATTAAAAAAACCAAGAGAGTCTGAAGATGATGGATATGTATAAATATCAATAAGTTGATTTTACACCCAAAAAAAGACAACAGATTAGCATACATGGTCAAGAAGGGAACCTTTACGATCCATAAGAACCAAGTGTAAACAATTAAGAAGAGACACATAAAACCTGCAGGACAGCATCACTTCCACGTTAAGGTTCAAACACTTGTAATACATTCACCAAAGGTAAAGCAATCATATAGATAGTATAGGTGTGGTTTGCGTATTATTTTGGGGTCATGAGAGGTGATCATTCCAGTACCTGGACATAACAATGTCTTCCACAAGCAAGCTTCTAGAGGTCAAGGCATCCATTACTTTTCTAAGCGCCTGATTGCAATTGATGGAAATTAAGGACCTTATTTCTGAGGAAACCATCAAATAATAAAGAGAAAGAAAGAATGAATACCTCAATAGTAGATTGCCAAATATCAGCAGGAAAGTAAGACCCAACCCTTGAGAATGCTTCACCAAGCATCATATATATAATAGTTTCAACCTCCCAGAAACTACTGTACTTAGATAACATCTTTCGAGTTACTGCATCAGACTTTCGGTTGGCACTTGTATAAGATGAGTAAATCAACTGTGCATGAGAGCATTCGACAATGCAGAGAAGGAATTTTACTAATTGAATGTTATCTGACACAGAAAATTTTTGGCCATGGGCATTGACAAGATGCCTGGGGAAGGTTTTGAAAGTTAAATAAATAAAAGAGCCAAAACATAAGGTTCAAAAAGCTATGGAAGCCAAAAACTAAGGATAAACAGAAGAAAGCAACATTAAATAAATACAAAGGTTTTATGATTATAGGCGCTACTTAGTACGCCAATGGTTGTATCGGATGGTCACTGCACGAACGACACAATGAGCTAAGCTATTACATAAGCCGAAACTGAGAAGGAGATGAAAACTAACCTCACGGTTTTTATGCAGTCCATGGCCGGCTTAACAACACTGGAAGTAACAAGAGGTGGATTAGCTGCTTTGCGCAGGAAGAACTGCAGTATCGTTAAGGAGGAATTGAGAATAAGAGTCCAAGAAGAAGAATTCATTTGAAGAGAAACACGATCGCTCTGCCATATCTCGTGCGTCTGGTAAATAGCGAAAACGAGATAAATTTGGTGCAAATGAAGGTTAGTTAACAACAGAAATTTAAGTGGAAAGAAGCTGATAAATATAATACAAGGTAGGAAATGTGAGAAAAAATAGTCTCTAAATCTTGTCCATCTCCATGTTGAGAAGAATTAGCAGCCAATTTCATCAGGAACAACAAATCGGACGAAACCTGTAAAAGCAAATTGTATTAGCGTGGAAGAAGAGGAGGAGAAACATTATGAATAGTTAAACGAAAAAAGAAAAAAGAAAATAAGAGAGTAATAACAATAAAGAAGGGACGAGAACAGGGAGCGAACTAGTATTAGTTACTATACCTCGTGAGGAGGAAGATCGGGAGCGGCGGATATTAAAGAGTAGGACTGACAGAATATAAGTTCCTGGAGAAGTTCTCCGAGTGACTTCGATCCTGATTTTGGAGTGCTCGTTAGGGTTTCGTCCCGCAGCGTCAGAAATGCCGTCCTCCATGTCCTTATCACCGAGGACGATGAGCATGCTGATATAGCCATTTTACCATTCGACGGCTAAAACCGAGCAGAGCAGAAAAAACTTCAGTATCTACAATTTAAAACATGACTCGATCCAAGTGACTTCTATCATCAGTTAAAGGGAATGCCACTTGGCCCGCTCACTTCCGAAGCGAGTTTCAGTTTATCAAAGACGCCTTGCATAGTTGCGCTGCAAATTAATTTTCTGACTCGGTACCACTGTTGTTGAATCCTACATTCCAATTTCAAAACCGAAGCTAGAGCTCATTTTGATCTCGTGTTTTCTCATCCAAACGGACCAAATCCAATTCCTGTGTTTAGCGAGATGCCAATGTGTTCTGCCGGTGGGAGGTGTCAGCATTTGGTCGGTTGGACCAATTTGGGTCAAGCTTTTAGCCAACTAAATTAATGAAATCATTTTTTAAATTAACCGAATTACATGTTTAAACCTTAGTTTAACCAAATCAATTTTTTAAATCATGCTGAAATAAAAAGAGCTAACCAAACAACAAATTCAATTCAATGGAATTTCTTTTAAATAGCTGGCCGAACCAAAATAGGTTGGTCCGATTGATAATTCTGCATACTCATAAATCGAACTAAAAAGATTGATAACCGATTCATCAAGTTAAATTGACCGATTTAATCAAATTTGTAAAATCGATTGCTTATCCCCTACCAATGGGAGCGAACCATAGGCCCATTTCAAGAGCCCAGACAAGGCAGGCTATTCTTTGACGTTTTAATACCTGCTCTTTGTGGGCTTTATGTCTACTTTCAGCTTTTTGGTTTAAAAAATCATCAAAGGAGCATACCTTGTCTTAGTTTTTCTGGAAAAATAAAGGAGACAGGATCTAAACGTTACCTAGCCTTGGATAGCTAACTCCACACACATCATGGAGAAGCAGGCTGGAAAAGCCATTTGGAGGAGACTCAAAAAAGTGGACTCCCAAACCCAGCTTATTGCCAAAACGGGCAAGCCAATCAGCAGCATGGTTACCCCCCTCTATAGACATGGACGATCTTCAACTCCACTCCCTATTTAACAACTCCTTGATGCGGGAAAAAAGCCATGAAAGGGTCTCGGACAAGCAGCTTTATTAACAAGAATATCACTCATCAATTTATTATCAACTTCAAGAACAATCTGTTTGAACCCTTTAATCCAAGCCAGCTCAAGTCCATAGAAAACACCCCAAAGCTCAGCCACCAACATGGAACAAGCGCTAATATTCAGCGCAAAGCCAGCCTGCCATGCTCCAGTGTTATCCCTCACTAAAACCACCTGCTCATGCGAGACCAGTAGCACCAATAAAAGAACCAATAATTTTATACCAGCCCGTGTCTGGAGGAGACCATCCCAACCTTGCATAAAGGTCTTTTTGATTACCGAAATTCAATATTTATATGAAAATTACCTTTCAGATAGTAGATTTCCATGAGATTAATTATAATAATGTTAAGTTATCTTTTTGGGTCAAAACAACAATTTCTAAAATAATAATAATAATAATAATAATAATATAATAACTGTGAAATCTCATTAAATTAATGAAAACTATTGTGATTTACTTTTATATTATAATATAATATAACAACTAGAAATTTTACACTCTCAAATTAATATCAATTAGAACATATATGATTGACTTATTTTAAATATTTTTATTTACTTTATCTATATCTAAATTTTTGTATCAAACCGGAAAATTACTTTTTAAATTGTTTTGCAATAAGGATATGGCTACATGTTTATAAATTAAATTTTTCTAAGAAAGTATAATTTTTATACCAAACAAATATTGGAAAAGTTATTTTTCCACATATTTTACGGTGAGATTCCAGCAACTAAATGCCCGTAAAAAATTATACATAACCTAACTAAAATCAATCAGGTTGCACATTAAACTAAATTAATCAATTTCAATCATATCTCACCCAGGCAATACAAGGAAATTATTGGATGGGCATCCAGAAGTTATTATTTGGCGGCCCCATCATTGAATTCGCAAGATACACTTTGGTGTTAAGCATAAGGACAGAAATACAAATTCAAAAGCAATAAGTTAATTAGCATCGTTGAAATGTTTTCGTTCGATACATGTATGTAATATATGCCTAAAAGTAGGACATTTTTTCTGATGACTTGCGGCCTGCAGGTGTAACTCCGTTATTGATGCACAAATCTAACGCTCTAAGCAGCCATAGCTCCGGGTATTGGCATGGTGTGGTCCCAAACTCCACTCTCCGACTACGCAGCTGCCTGTATTGCGAGGCAATTGTAAGTAGGTTTGCAATGCAATTAAATTAAAAAACAAGAATCTTCTGGTACTGCACTAGTCGGAGTTACTGTCCAAGGGCAGTCGCGTGGATTTCGTTCGGCCGAGTCGTTTCAGTGGGGTCCAAAATCCAATGCCTTGCCAATCCATGTCGATTGTACAATTACTAGCGGGGACCTATCAATATTTTTCCTTTTTTTTTTTTTTTTTTTTTTTTGAGAAATTGACCTATCAATATTTGATTTGAGGGGGCCAAGCTTTTTTTCTCATGGACAAGAAGATATGTGAGGCAGAAATGGGGCCTTGCTAGAACTCATATCGACCCTTGTAAAACGACAGTTTTGTTTGGATGCGTTTTCTGTAAAATGATTATCTGTTCAATTATTTATCACATTAGCATGCAGTATCATTTATGACTTTTGGCCCTACAACGCACATTCTGGAGAAATGTTTTTATGGATGCGATGGAGGAAGAGGGAAGTAACAGTTAATCAACGGTCGTACATTTTTGCAGGCTTATAATTTCCAGATATGTAAATAATTTGTTTTTTAATTAATATTATATGCTGGGTGAAGTACTAAAGCAAAGAAATTGTAAATCCTCCAGTGCACGTATGCCTTGCTTAATCGCCGCTTGATGCCTATAAAATCACCCAATTCTATAATTGGAGGCAATCTCTTCTCTCTCTCAACTGAAAATCTCTATAGCTAGATGATCTGAAGACATCCTATATATCTGCATATATCCCAGCAATTAAGAAGCCCGCCACATCGTATAACCAAATGTGGCCTGAACCAGAAATGACAACGGCAGCGTCTCCAAACATAATTCACCTTTCTCCACCGTTACCTCCCACTGCAAAATCATGCGATCCCCACGCCCATGGCTGTAGATGGTGGCCTTACTCCAGTTCTAATGATTTTGGAGCCAACACAGCCGTGATCCTCATCATCCTGCTCTGTGCATTGATATGCGCTTTAGCTCTCAACACTGCCATCCGCTGCTTCCTACGCGGTGCTCATCGCCCATCAGACCGCCTTCCCCAAAACCGACAAGAAATAGACGTTCAGCAGCGAAAACCAAACAATGAAGCAGGCGCTGCGCCGTTGGTGGTGGCCCCAATGTCGGTGTATTTAACAGGGATGAGATTGGGTGGGGCAGAGGCCGAATGCGCCATTTGCTTGTCGGAGTTCGTGGAGGGGGAAGGCATTCGAGTTTTGGGAAGCTGTAAGCATGGGTTCCATGTCCACTGCATCGAGCAGTGGTTGTCTCGCCATTACTCTTGTCCGACTTGTCGTCGCAGCTGTCTTTCCCAAGAAACTCCTGACTGTTGCCCACGAAATGACCTGGGCAACACACCCCGGCATCCGGTTCCAGAACAGTTAATGAGTATACCTTAAACGTGCACAAATGTTAATGTAAGAAGTATTGTTTTTATTTTTTTTCTGTTTTAATTTTATTTTCGCTCAAGTTTTTTTGCCATTCATGAAATCTATAGCATTTGACAAATGCCACAGCCTCTAGAAAAATGTCCAAATCTAGGAGCTACTCATTCTCGGAAACTGAGAAATAATATGAATTACAGATTCGGATTATTAGGATGAGGCATAATATCCTGTACATCAATCCTTCTACAAGAAATATTAAATCTTATTGGTCTTTCTGGATAAGATATGTATGATTCATTGCCATATCAGTTTGGACAGAGTACTATTTGGTAGTTGGCAAATTTAAGCCCAGTGACAAGAAAAGATAGGGCCTTTTTGGTGTTTCCGAATAAATTTCTGCTTACAACCATCACTCTTACCAGAGAAATTCTTAGATTGCCTTGCCTGACATTTAAAAGGAGTCCTGACCTGTTAACACCTAATTAATCATCTTGTCTCTCTTATAAAGTTCCTGGTGTCCTTCCAAAGCTTATTAGCTTCACTGTTTGCATAAACCGACGACAAAGACTCAAAAAGGTAATGGCTGGAAGATTGTAAACTTTTGCGCGAAGTGATTTGTGGTGAATAGAAACAATCATCTAACGTTAACCATTTTACTTTTGCATTGTCCTCATATGTTTAGATATATTCGCTGCTCATTATCTCTGCAAGCAGCGGCTTTAATTAATACTTAAAAAGCGTCAAACCATCATTTGGTTTTCAATAATGTTCCTCCCAGCCATTCAGTAAAAGAAAAAAAAAAAAATGCTTCAGCTCCTTTTTCTTTAGTGTTTGATATGCCAGTCGACAAAGTGAATGTTGCTGGGAACTGGTGAGGTGCTTCTGGATATCAAGAACAATATGCATATGCTCATCACTGTGAGTTTTCCAAATATAATATAAGCCATAGCTTTAGCTAATGGGTTGTTATTCATATCATTTATGGGAATCACACATTTGGTGTTGCTAAATGCTAATAATAAGCATACTGTTGTCCTTATATCTGTTATTCATATCTTGTCAGGTCTCCATGAATTATACGTGTCCCATTTTATGACCTTTTGCTTGGTTAATTGACGAATCTGCAGTGTTCAGGCTTTGGAAATCATGTACGGAATCGGTTGTCGCGTATGTTTGAATGTAAGTGTAAAATATATCAAGCTATTTACCTGTTAGTTAAGTAATGGATTGCCAAGTGAGCAGCGTAACCTGTCATCAATATTTTTCACTATAAATACAATTTCCAGATTTTTTTATTTTTCTGCTTTCAATGGCAGTTCTCATCTATCGTCAATTTGTTTATGTTCATAATCGCTTGATCACGTCATGTCCTTCACCTCTCATGGGATCAATTAATTGTTTTGTACTCCCGTATCAATTACTTGAATATGAAACTAGACTTTCATTTGCGTCGAGTCAAGAAATGGAGAGGAAAAGAATTGACTCGGTATCATATCAAGTTGATTGGCTTTCTGCGTATGGTCGATGGTGTAGCAAAACCATATTTTATAAATCCATCCATCCTTTTTCCTTTACTTCTTAGCCTGTTGTTTTGTCAAGACTCAACATACTATCAGTGATATAACAAAATTATAATTCAATGTTCTACACTAAAATGCTAAACCAACAAGTCATTGTGATATAGCACAATGGATGATTATTGATTCCACTCGGAAAAATGCCAACTTAATGACGATTCATTTAATTACTTTTTTAGAAATTGATTTTTTTTTTCAAAGCTATTTTTATTTTTTTTTATTTCAGAAAATAATTGGGTGAGATTTAAATTTTTGTTTTTTATTCTACAATTGGCAGTATAAATGTTTCTTTTAGGTATTAGAGGATAAAGATTCAAACTTAAATTTATTTTATTTTTAAAGTGTGCAAATGAAATTTTAATTATAAAATTTCATTTTAATTATATTGAATTTTATAAATTTTAATTTTGATAAATAATTATAATAAATATTAAAAATAAAAGAGAGAATAAATTTTTTCATATCAAGCTTAAATTGTTTTTTACTGAATACTCTTTTGGGCTGCAAGCAAGCCTTGTTGAAAAGTAAAATTTGATAACCAATTCGGCATTGGATAATGAAAACAAAGCAGGAAAAAAAACAGGTCGAAAATGGTGAACGTGAGTAGCACGTGGTAATATTAAAATTGGGAGTTCTTTTTTTATTTATTTATTTTTTTGGGGTAAGTAGAGCTAAAACCCTAATCAGAGAACGTATTTGGCAGTGGTGAAAAATAAGCAAATCAAAGGCAGGAGTAGAAAAGACGGAGGAATCCGGATGAGGAATTGGTTTGGCGGTGGCGGAAATGTTGGCACAATAAGGAATTCTTTGGTGAGGTATTTCTCGCGGGCACGCGCGGTGAATGTGAGGAAGATAAACCCTAAGGTTCTGTTCCCTGAAGCTGCTTACATCTCTCAATCTCTTTACAGTATCATCAAGCAGCATGGACCTCTTACCGTTTCCAATACTTGGAATTATGCCAAGGTTCTCTCTATTATTTGACTTTTCATTCTAATTTTTGCGGTTTATTTTGTTCCTTACTTGCGATTTATTAAGAAAACGTTCTTTTGCGCATCACATGATCAATATATTAGTGAAATGGTACCATAATCCCGTTTAAGACAGTGTTCAACCGTTTAATTCAGATAAACTTCTCGGCTTTCAAACAGAAAGCAGAGCTTCTTCATATTGTTGCTAAGAACGTACATGTTTATCAATTTATTTGTTCGTACTCAAATTGCATTTTGGATTCCGATGTTTTGGAAACTTAGAATAGACCTTTTCTATGATCAAATTATTACTGCTTCTGGTCATTTTTGGGCATGTTCTGTGAACAAATTCTACCGATTGATTCGGTGCATTCTGGGATAGGTGGAATATGGACCATTATGGCTCATACCTGTACTTTTATTGGATTGCAGATATCACTGTATCCGGGAAATCAACAAGTAATTGTGCTGTTAGTAATTAGAATTTGTGCTTGTAGGAGGATTCTATTTTTTAGCAGCAACCAAGCAGGAGATGCTAGAAGACACCTTGTGGTCTTTATTAATTTGCTGCATGGATAGTCATATGTCTGATTCTTTTTTTTATTCAATTATTTTCCCTTGACAGGAGTCAAATATCACTGGATTAAACAGTAAAACCCACATGAAGATAATGCTTAAATGGATGAGAGGGAGGAAGATGCTGAAGCTGTTTTGCAGCAATGTTGGTTCCAGCAAGAAGTTTTTGCACTGCACTTTGCCTGAGGAACCCCAAACCCATCAATCGAAAGAACTATCGGAGTTGAATCTGCAGACTGACAAGAAGACTTCAATAAAGAGGAAAAAACAACAGAAATGATGTCCTGGAACTTTCACTGGATTGAAGAATTTATAGCGTGCAATTATACTCTCATTTTTAGTCTTCATTTTGATGGATGGGTTTTAACACCATTTTTCTGTTATCAATGTTCTTGAATACTTGGCTAATACATTAGGCCTTTCTAAATTGCGCTCTTATCCCTCTGTACTGTCAGACTTTTAATTATGCCCTTGTTTCTTGATTTTTCTTTTATGAATTTAATAGAGAAGATTGTTTGACGCACCTCTAGATATCCTTTCCCATGCTACACCGAGACTGTTTGCTATGGCGCAGTGTGATGCAGTGTTCTGCCTTTGATTCTTTGTACCGTGTTTAAATGTGATCGAATTGCCTAATTTCTTTTTATGCTTCAGGAGGAAGAAACTGGCTTAATGAGATTTTCTTGACTTTTATTTATTCTAAGATGGTTATTAGTAGTTCTGCTCTGTCGTCCTGTTCTTAAGCGTCTTGAATGAGGAAAGGCTTCCTTTTTATTAAATTTTTAAGCGCAAGACTCCTACGATCAATGGTATGTGGATGGCTATAACTTAAGGTTGACTTATGTTTTGTCTCTTTTAGCTTGGTTGATGAGATTGGCATACATACTGAAATGAGGTTCCTATAGCGAGCTGTTTATATGGCAATGCCAGGATGCCAGAAAATAGTGATGCTAAATGCAGTCACCAGGTTGAAATATTATCTTTTTAGCTGGGAAGGGAATCAATGATATCAGAATCTGTTATAATCTTTGGCTCTTTTGTAATGTTGCTCAATGCTCACACAGTAATAATGAATTGAAATCTAAGTTTTGGTTGAGTTTGAAGTATAAGATTTTACGGATAAAATAATTAGAAGATATAATTGTAAAGCTAGCTAGTTAAGAAGGAATAGGTTTCTGGTCCCCGAGGCCGAGACAATAAATAATATATGGAGAATGAAGATGAAATTTAAGAGTGGCTGCTCAGCGCGAGATAAAAAATTGCATAAGTCACCAGCATATAGAGTCATAGCTACATTGGAGCTTGAAATCTGCATTATCCTGACTAAACTTCTTGTGCCTGTGTAGTTTAAGTCGTTAGTTGAAGTTGTGGGGTCACTTAACGTAATTTCCAGCATGTTTATTGGTTTTTAAATCTTTTGATAAGAGTCTATTATTCTATAGGCCTTACAAGGCCAGAAGTTCAGAACCGTAAACATCAAATGTGGGTTGGATCGAGCATGGGCTCGGGCAGTCGGCCATTGCGAAATTTGCACAAGTTTCCATCGACTGTTTACATTGGCAGGCCATGGGATAGGCTGGAAACCGGTCTGCGATTGCTACAGTGCACACATCTCTTCTCTCATCTTTCTTCTTTGTGATAAGATTCAGTTATTTATATCTTTCTCTCTCCGTTTCCCTCTCTCTTTCCTTCTGGTACTCCGGCCAATCTTAGCACTTACAACTTAATTTGGTATTCTGTCTCTATATGTTTGTTTCATGGCATTCGTTTTGATTGCACTTTCAACTTCTAATTACATCTTAAAGCTTCGGTTTTGATGCTTGAAACCTTGCTTTCAAATGAAATAACAACAAATTTTAATCATTTACAAAGAGCACTTTGATTTTCTAAATTCGCACACACATATACCCAATTTCAAATCCTACTCTCTACAGTGATGCAGTTGCTTGAGCTATTAAAGTTTAATTCAAGAATACGATCCTGCTTAAGGAATCATCGTTCTACATATTCAAGCAATTCAATTCTATTGTACTCCTTTTTACCTCAACCAGAGTGCATTGATTTCTTCCTAGTTGGAAATTTGGAATTCATCATCCATCTAAACTTGCAACAAATATGATCCAAAAATTACCCTTTGATTTTATGTTATTTTTTTCTTCTTCCTGGAATCTTGTATTTCGAAATATTGACTGTTTTGTGCGCAATAATCTGCCAATCAAGTTATATATCTGTTGCATGAGAAAAGATAGGATTGGGTTGGGATCTGCTGTTTTTATCCAACCTCATTATAAATTTTAAAATTCTGCGTCAATATATTAGATGCAGCTTGTGCGGTTATTGTATCTTCTTTTGCTATTTCGTTTTTCATTTATATAATATAACCATGAATCGTATTTATTTGACGAAAATGATGTCCACGTATCTTTTACAGAGAAAGTAATGCGCCTATGGTTTATGAGTTTATGGTGGAATAGTTAACACTAAACATGAGTTGTGAGATTGTAAAAGAGGACTGCCTTGCATGGGCAGCTAGAGATCCATCTGGAGTCTTATCACCGTACAAGTTCAGTCGTAGGTGAGTTTGACGTGTTTTCCTCTTTAGTATATAATCTGCAAAAAATGGAATTTTCCAGTTAGAGCTGTTTTTTCAAATTACCAAGTAAAATTCGCTGGCTATAACAAAAGGGAAAGATTCATATATTGCGTTTTCTCTCATTTATTCATTTAGTCAAAATGTTTAGATAAAATAAAGGCGCATCATCCTGCATTTTGAAAATTTGTCATCGGACTGCTCACACCATCAAATGTTCAAAATATTAGCCTTGTATGATCTGTTCGCTTCGTGTATTTGTGCCCACCATAATCTTGGAAAATCACTTCAGGGATGTTGGTGGAGATGATGTTTCACTGAACATTACACATTGCGGAGTCTGCTATGCTGATGTTATTTGGACAAGGAATAAACATGGAGATTCAAAGTATCCCTTGGTGCCAGGGTATGTCGTCTGATTCTATAATCTCACTGCTTTGCTAGTTTTCCAAAACTAAAGAATCCATGGTTAGCTGCATGCAGACATGAGATTGTTGGAATTGTAAAGGAAGTTGGTTCCAACGTCAGCCGCTTCAAGGCTGGTGACCGTGTCGGAGTAGGCACTTACGTCGGCTCATGCAGAGATTGTGAGTACTGTAATGACGGGCAAGAAGTTAATTGCGTAAAAGGGACAGTTTACACTTTTAATGCCATTGATGTCGACGGTACAATCACAAAAGGAGGATATTCTAGCTACATTGTGGTCCATGAAAGGCAAGAGCTTTGCATTGAATATCTTTATTATATCTTTTATCTTCTCTTGAAAACAATTTAAAATCCACTCTATCATGGTTGTTTCTTATAGCTTTGTAGAAATTAGTCTGTACTGCAATAAAAACTATTGTCTGCTTTAGGATGTGTAACTCCCAATGCAACAGTTTTAACTTCTATTTATGAGGCCTTCATCACAGACATCTTGGATCAAATGGAACGATTTTATTCTAATACATAGAACAGAGAGTTAATGAAGGGATTAACCTGAAGTCTCAGTGTGGTTTTGTTTGCTTTGTTGAGCTCATAATTAGACATAGGCTGATGCTTACTGTTGCCTCCTGAATCGGACCATTTTTGCTCCTTCACTATCAGAAAGTAATGTGAGGCCTTGATTTTATATCAAGAAAATTTGTTGTTGGGGGGCACAGGGAGCACCTGATGCTATAGCTTATAGAGAATGATTCGTTTTCCTGATTTTCAGGGAATTTAACCAAGTTTTACAGCATTGAAGACGTTCATATTGATGTCAAATCTGCAGGTACTGCTTTAGAATACCAGATGATTATCCTATGGCCCTCGCTGCTCCTCTGCTTTGTGCTGGAATTACTGTTTACAATCCCATGATGCGACATGGGATGAACCAACCTGGTAAGGCCCTGGGGGTGATTGGGCTTGGTGGTCTTGGTCACATGGCAGTGAAGTTCGGGAAGGCCTTTGGACTGAAAGTAACAGTTTTTAGCACGAGCATGTCCAAGAGAGAGGAAGCCCTGAGTGTGCTAGGCGCTGATGATTTTGTTGTCTCATCAGACCCAGAGCAGATGAAGGTAAAATGACATAAAGCCTCTTAATGAGTACATTTTTCTTGGCACGTAGTATCAAAGAAAATACTCGGTCTGTGATTTTTCTTGTTTGTATTGTATTTACAATAGTTCTGTTTTACAGGCCTTCTCTAAATCAATGGATTTTATAGTTGACACAGCATCTGGTGATCACCCATTCGATCCTTACATGTCAACTTTGAAGACTGCTGGAATTTTTGTTCTCGTGGGGTTCCCAAGTGAAGTCAAATTCTCTCCCGCAAGTCTCAATCTGGGTAACTACCGCAACTTTTAGTCTTGAGGTCTTGTTAATTACAAAGAGAGGTTAAAGGCTTACTGTATGCTTATGGCAGGTATGAGAACCATATCTGGCAGCATTACAGGTGGTACGAAAGTGACACAAGAAATGCTGGACTTTTGTGCTGCTCATAAAATTTATCCCAAGATAGAAGTAATTCCTATCCACTATGCAAATGAAGCTCTAGAAAGGTTGGTAAAGAAAGATGTGAAGTATCGATTTGTTATAGATATTGAGAACTCCTTGAAGTGACACTATGGAAGCAAAGAGGATATGTGACTCAAATAATTACTTAGAAGGGCCATCACATGGCAGTAGATCTGGAAACCTTCGTGTATAAGAGAGGAAGTAAGTTTAGGTCTTGTATTACATATAAGCTGCTGAAGTGATTAGGCTGCCTGACTATCATTGAAGAAAATATGATAATGGCTAGCAACTTGGCCAAGATTCTCTCGAAATATATCATTAGCTGGATTTGAAGAGAACGATTTGTGTTACTAAATCAAAATGAAATTTGGACTGCTCTGCTATTAATGACTTGGCTTAATGTTTTGGATTCTGATACACATGGGTTCGTTATGTTGTGAAATTTCCAATCCTCTTATAACGTTAGTTTTTTTTTTTTTCCTTTTTTTGTGTAAATTTAATCCGGCTTAGGGCTTAATTACATTCAAAATTTTTTGTCCCTTTCTGTAGGTGTGTTAATCGATAGCTTTTTCCATCTGTCCAACCTGCATTGTCAACTAGTATATCATTTAATTTAGTTTAGAGCAAATAGTATAGCATTTAATAGTTGGGTTTCGAAATGGTGCTCTTCCCCTGTGGCATAACAGCAACAGTGGATTACTATTAGGCAAATAATAGAGTGGGCAATTAACCCACTGAATCTGATGAGTTTCTGTTTGTGGTGGATCCCTTGTAATCTTCTGACCCATGTGCATGAAATATTCAAATATTCATTTTTAGTGTAAGATTGTAAACACGAAACATGTAACAGTGTTTTTTTTTTTTTATGACGTCCTGTATGCTTCAGTTCCAAAGAGGGAAGTGGCGGTCTAAAGTTTCCCTTTCCCTGTACTTACTTAGATTTGCATGTCAATGACTAATCTCCACTGGTTTATCATCAGAAACAATTGCATCTACTTCCTCCGGCTTCGGGGCTGTAATATCATCTTCCCTTTTGCCCCAGAGTACACAATAAAGGCCGAATATGATTACTAGTGCTCCTATCAAGCTGGCAAATTAGAATTACCCAAATGCGGAAAATCAGCAAGTGTTTGCGTATAACAATAAACAAAACATATTCAGAAACTGACCTCCCCACATGAAGTCTCTCTGCAAAAGCAACGGCCGAGAAAACTCCGACAATTATAAGGAGCAGTGGACTAAACATGGCTGCAAAAACTGGGCCCTTGTTGGTAATACACCATGTCTGTAAGTAGTTGGTCAATGCTGAGATCACAACTCCCTAAACAACAGAGTAAGAAATCCAAATCAGCAGACAGAGATCATATATATGTTAGAAGAATAATAAGTGAATATTGGAACTGACACAATATATGATGGTGAGAAGCTGCAAATTCCAATCCAACTTCCAGAGGGAAGGATTTCGTCCAAAAAAGAGGGCAAGCAAAGAAGACTGAATTGATGCAAAAAAGCATATGAGAGTGGTGAGTGATAAGCAAGCCGGGTACTCTTTGTAAACCAGAGGCTGGAGAACTAGCCAAGCGCTCCATGCTACGTGACTGCTGATGATGAGAGCAGATCCTTTGATCCAGTTTTCAGGACAATGATTTTGAATGCTATCCATCAGTATCAATGGCCGCCGATCAATGCTTTTGTAAAGAAATCCTCCTCCTTTCCAGAAAGTGAAAATGAGAGATCCAGATACGCAAAGAGTGGTGCCTAGTAACTTTGCCCATCCTGATCTACCGGTCTTAATGTTCACTTTCTCCATCCTTAACACAACCGCCATTAGGAACGTCAAACTTGGGATAACGTTACTCAGTGCGCTTGCAACCGTTGCAGAAGTATATGCTAATCCGGCGTAGTATACGTTTAGATGGATGGTTGTGCCTAATGATGCTAGCACAAAAATCTTGCTCATCACCGCCACTGAAATTGAAGGCCGCTGCTTCCTGCACCTTCTAATTTATTATTTGCAAATTCGAAAAAATTAGAGCGAAAAAAAGATCTGAAACTACCTTTCAAGAACATAAGCAAACGGGCCTAAGAAACTCATGGCGATAAACCACAAAGACGAGTTGATTCAATCCCTTCTCAAGAGCAATTTTCATGAGGATGTTTGATCCTCCATAAGCTAATTGAATGAGAATCATTGCAGTGACTGGAGCCAATGTTTTCATGCTTGCAGTTGTTAGTTATCAAATGACTCAATCCACACTAACTAATTGTTTAGATAGTAATATAGAACCTACTTTAGCCACTTCCTTTTCTCCTGTATTTCTAGTTTTCAACAGGTAGAGAGGATGACACATGCATGGTTAGCTATTGGAGGAACTTTAATATCTTATTACACACAAATAGAAATACTGCTGTACATCAATACGCCAACATGCTCAGTACTGCATATAGTGGAGGAACTTTGCATTGTGATAATTAGATCTTGATTCACCTTATGCCATATTCCACTACTTCTGTATTGGAATGCTTCCTTACACAATACACCATCTGATTGTTCATCCATTATTAGAAACTTATTTTGATAATTGGTGAAAAAATAAAAAATTGGTCGCCCAGAGAAAAAAACTCAACAGCTTTTTTTTTTTTTTTATAAGAAATCAAAATAATATTGTACGAATGAAACAATAAACCAAAAAGAAAAGACACCCCATTGGATTAGAGAAAGATGCGACTATAAGTATGAAGTGTAATTCAATATGCGACTTCAGTAAATATTAGTGCTACCATTAACTAATTCTGCAAAATTGACCCGCCAAACACTCGTTGAATGACATTCCCGAAAAGAAAATCAAGCCCACGGATTCCTAAAATCTAAAACTCTATCCAGAATAATCTACAATATAGACATTACAAAAGACATGATTAATTTTAATAATGAAAAATTATCCACTATTTTTATTATTGTGCAAAATGAGAAACATCAAAAGAAGGCAATCTAGAATTTCTGCATCAAAAAGAAATAAACCAACTAATTGTTTTATCCAACCACTTTTAGCTGCAAATTATGAAATAAGTATACAAACACCCACAAAGAGAGGGAAGCTTAGCGAACCAATGAGAAAAAAGAGCAAATGATACACAGACACACCGCTCAAACTAATACTATTCCACGATTTGATAAATCCTGTACAAATCTTCAAAATCAGCTCAGGAAAAAAAAAATAATAATAACAAAAAAATAAAAATAACAAGCACACTTGCTTAACACAAGTCTTCCTCCAAACCAAGCGATTATTAACAACCTCTGGCACAATGCACAATCCAGTCATCTTCATCCCCAAGACTGTACTTGCTGAAATGGTTGACCCTGAACTTCCACTCTCCTTTTACAGGGTCATACGATATAAATTCAGCACCTTGGTCCTCAGCCTTCCTCTTGAGCATCTCTTTGTATTTCTCAATTTTTGGCCCATCTGTATACTGACGCCCGGTCTTTTTGTCAAAGCATTTTATGTTCAGAAGTGTGACCTCAGCAGGCTTATTTAGACCTTGTCCAATAGGTGGTTTCTTGCTGTCATCTGTGTAAACAATCACCTCGCGATTATTAAACTGAACCAGGGACTCGAGATCAAGCCGCCTTACATCTGTCTCACCCAGGAACTTAATGCAGCCATAACCATGCCGCCCAACCACAAAGTCCTTAACATGGCGGCAGAACCCAGGTTCAGCCCTTTCCTTAGCTGCCAATTCTTGGATCCGTGGCTCTGTGTAGTAGTCAGATCGCCGGAGTTTTGGCATTAGTGCCTCAATATCAGCCCCATGCTCGTATACAATTGCAGCTTCACCTGCTCGGTGACCACTAAGCGTCATATATGACTCGTCTTTCTGAGTAGAACTATCCTCGTGAACTCCATTAGGTTTCAGATTGAGTTTAACATGATGACCTCGCTCCTTACCAACTCCATCTTCAACCATATTCCCTGCAGACAAATTAAATACATTAACAGAAATACAAGTTCTTAGTTCAAATTGCCCAGATAGAGGGAAATGTAACTTGATCACATCTCATCAAGACATATCTAAAATAAAGTTCCGATCCCTTCACTCAAAATTTTACCAACTCAAATCATGATTAAACTGCAGGGAGTACATATAACAGCAAACCATCGCAATAACAAAAATAAATTCTTACTATCTTTACCACCAGAACCACTTGAGGAAGGAACATCCACAACTTCTGAAATTTTGCCTGAACAATTAATATCAAAACAGTTGTATATTTCCTCACAGAAGAGAAAATGTTATAGACCTTCAGATAATATTCAATCAAAGTTTACCATTCCCATATACTGGAGTAGATGTATCCTTCAATGGAGAAGTTTTTTCGGCACTAGCCCTCAATGGCCACTGGTCCACAGGACGAATGACCAGAGCTCTTGGGTTATCCCGAGGAATAAAGAGAGCATCTGCCTTCGGTGTGCCAGTTGTTTCTTCTTCATCACTGAAAAAGGGAACCTGAATGCATAGTAATGAAACAAAAGTTAAAAGTGCTTACCCTTGAACAAGCTCGCTCTCAAACAAGTTCTAGTGAAAGCAATGAAGAACAATTTTGAGTAAACATCTCACCTTTGCACCATCAGGCTTAGGATTGTATTTCCTAGCAGGTAACCTAATCCGCCTTTGTGACAGGTGCCTAGACATCAACAAGGATGATATTCTAACAGGAGCAGGCTTGTCAACAACCTGAAAGCGAACAATGCCACAAGCTATAAAATTTGTGTGCTAATTGTTGTAGACAAACATCAAAGCCTACTGCATACAAGAACCTAGTAACGACAGCACGGACTTGGCCTATGAGACAAATGAATTCATCGAACTTTATAAGGAACTTCTTAACAAGTTCAAAATTTCACTCCACAAAGATCACTACAATCCAACAAATATATTTCTACACCAACCCTCACCAAAGCCCACACATGTGGGCTGCTTCGTGTACTAGATCACCCTTTTTTATGATGCAATTTACAAATAAATGGTGCACTGCCAACATTACAAAATGATTGATGTGCAATATCCCTCCACAAATTCATTTAGTTTACTCTCCTCGTTAAGCCTTTCTCACTACTTAATAGTCTCTTAGTCTCTCTCTCTCTCTCTCTCTCTCTCTCTCTCACACACACACACACACACACACACACACACACAAGAATTTATTGATATTAAAGGCCAAACAGAAAAAAGACTACTTGCACTTGACTTTCTTGACAGAACTCATTTGCGAATTAATTCTTCTTCAATTGGTTCCAAACATAGTGTAAACTAATTTTACCAGAATCAAGACAACAACACCATAACTCCGTAGAACAGAAATAGAAAGTTCCTAGAGTAGACATACAAAGTTCATGATAAAGGATACTTACAGGCATGCTCGAAATCCCATATTGCACAGAAGGTGCAGTCCCAGCTCGACCAATAGACATTTGAGGCATTGCAGGGAGCGTCCCAAACGGATTTGCAACAGTCACAGGCTGTAAAGCAACAGAACTCTGCAGGGTAGATCTGCCAGACAGAAACGTGCTTGCATGAATCAAAAATTGATGTATTCAGGACCAAAGAAGAACGTAAACCTAAATCCAATTCACTCTTCCATAGAAATAACGGAAAGATAACAACATGAATGATGAATACACATACTAACACAAACAGAAAGACAATGAAGACCATCACAAAGAATTACGATAAAAAATGCTACTAGCATACATGATATGCGTGAACATGGAAGCATGGATGACGATAAAACTAGCTGTTTAATATAAGACATACAATGGTCCAAAAGTGGTCTGACCAAACATGCTTGATGAACCGGCAACACCCATTGGAGCAGCTGTGAAGGCAGTGTAAGTAAAACTTAGCATAATCAAGTAAAAATATGGAGAATTATATCGGGTGCAAACGAGAGCATAGGAGGAAAAAGAAGAAACCTGTTTGTGTCTGCCCTAAATTGCTGAAATTAAGAACACCTGTGGCCTGAGATGTTTGAGGCAGTTGAAAAGGTGAAGACTGAGGCAACTATAAGTAAAGAGACTATTAGCAATCAAATAAAAATATTAACATATCGATAGCTAAATAACTTAATCTAGACCCAGGAACTTATAATACGTCCCTAAGGACTCATGCACGCACGCAACCAAGCTGTGTGAACAACATTACTAAAATGAATATCAGATATATAATTGCAGCGTACCTACCAAAATATAATGCTTGGCTAGCTGAGAAGATGTGCAAAGGGAGAAAATATAACGATATTAAAAGTTACTTACAACTGTTTGACTAAACATCCCTTGGTTAGCTGACGTCACCAAAGATGGATTGCTTGAGAAAGCAAAACCAGTGGAGGGAGTATTGAATATGCTTGACTGTGTAAAAGAGGGGGTGGTACTTGGTGCAAAAGAAGCAGTAACCTGTCCAAATGCAGAACCTGTCTGCGAAAAAGATGGCGTGGTGGACGGGAATGAAAGAGTTGGCTGAGTGTTAGCAAAATTTCCAAATGGTGAAGAAGTTGTTTGCCCTGTGCTAGAGTTGAACAATGATGATCCTGAACCAAACGAGGGTGAAGTTGAGGGGCCAAAAATGGATGAAGCTGTGTTGCCTCCAAATCCAGTAGATGATGTCGATGCAAAAGCTGAGGTCGACTGGAAAGGGTTAGATGAAGGCGAAGCAGTAAAAGGTGCAGGACTGAATGTAGGCGTGCTTCCAGTTCCAAAAGGTTTTGTAGCAAATGGATTGGAGGAAATAGACGAAGAAAAAGGACTAGGAGATGACTGGTTAAATGCATTGGAATTAGCAAAAGGATTTGGTGGTGCATTGGACACATTAAAGTTAATACCACCAGAAGATTGACCAGGAGTAAGTGGACCACCTGCATTTGGAAATAACAAAATAAGAAGAGACAAATATCATTATTATTAGCAGTAACTGGGAAAAAAGGGAACCTCAGATTTTATATTGTATTTACTAATAACTACCTTTATCTCCCAATTGATAATCTTCCCATCTCAGTTCCTCATGGCTTTTATCTTTGTACACAGCCATGGCTGATATAGATTCTAGCTTTCCAGCCTGTTGTCCAGTACCGCTGTCAGCGTCAGCTGTTGCGGAGTAAGGCACTACTCTACTTCCCCCACGATTTCCCGTAAATGATGACTGCCCAAATGCTGGTGTTGTAGCCTGGCTTACTATATAAAAGCACATAAACCAAATTGGGAAACAGATAAGAGATCATAAGGAAGAGCAAAGAAAAAAGCAATCGTCAACCAATAGCTGCCAAAAAAAAAATTTTAATTCTTCAAAACCATGTATTTTTATGATATAATTAGGAATGAATCTTAACCCACTCACCAAATGAAGAACTTTGGGAACTAAAAGGAGAAACATTAGCAGTTCCAAATGGACTGCTCCCAAAGGCAGAGGTAGATTGGCCAATAGTAGACCCAAAGCTAAAGGATGGGGTACTTGAAGCCCCAAAGGCAGGAGTACTCCCAAAAGAAGGAGAAGTTGATGTTCCAAAGGGAGGAGTGCTAGAAGTCCCAAAGGTTGTATTGGAAACACTAAACCCAGATGTGGTCGAAGTACCAAAAGCAGGTGTGTTTGAAGCCGCAAAGCCACCGCCAGATCCAAATACTGGGGTGCTAGAGACACCAAATCCAGTTCCAGTACCAAACCCTGGGCTAGTTGTTGCGCCAAAAGCTGAGGCACTTGCGGGACCAAAAGATGAAGCAGTTCCAGGACCAAAGCCCAGAGTACTGTTTGTACCAAATGCAGGAGTGCTGCTAGCACCGAAGGCAGATGTGGTTGATGAAGCAAATGCAGGGCTACTCGTAGCACTGAACGGAGACTGTGTTGATGTACCACCAAAAGGTGTGGTAGAACCAAATAGGCCACTCCCGAATGCAGGCTGTGACTGCTGGTTTGTACTACCAAATGGACTTGTTTGAGTAGTGGAACTAAATCCTCCAAAAGCAGGCTTTTGGCCAAATAGAGAAGATCCTAAAAAAAGGACACGAGTACATTGATAAGGATAATTGTCGGTTTGAAAGAACATGAACAAAAAAATCAAATAAAGTACACTTTTAGAAAATATACGCCAAAAGTCCATGGAGGACAGAAGATACAAATAAATAGCACACTCAGTGAAGATAAGCAACCTGATTGAGGAAAGTTAAATCATAAAATACTGCCTTCAAGTTGATTTTATATATTTGAGTACATGTATATGTGATTTAGACTTGGAGAATTACAGTAGCAAAATGTGTATATGACTTAATGAGTATAAAAGTATATATATATATATATATATATATATATATATATATATATATTCAAATAATGAGTATAAAAGTACCATCTTAAACAATAAAACTATCATCCTAAAATTATGGGGAAAATGCAAAAGAGATCTAAAGCAGAACTAAGATATATATGACTTAAAAGGAGAATCATAGGTTCATTAAAAACCGAATCTCCTAGAGCATGCTCTTATTTTTCATAGCAATTTGTAAAACGGGCCTCTAAATAGATGTCAATTGGAATTTAAACAAGAGCATTCATACAAAAAAAAAAAATTCCGCTTCCAGATAAGACTTGGTGTATAATTTAATTGGCCAGAAAAGACAATACCATGCATGTAAGCATCATGCAATAAATACAATAGAAGCAGCATCCGATATTCCACTAACACAGAACTGAGCTGTTATAAGCTTCAAATCAAAAGATAGCCAAAACAGTGGTTACAGCAACATTTAATACACATGGACATTACTACAGGAAAATCATGTTTATTTAGCATTATATCCTAGCCAAAGCGTAGAAAAGGAGAAACTTATTCATTTTATATAGAATTAACATCTTTCAAGCACACTTACCACCAAATGAAGGTGAGGAACTGCCAAAAGTAGAAGTTGAAGAAGCTCCAAATGAGGACATGGTGCCACCAAAAGCTGCCGAAGATGAAGAACCAAAAGCTGGTGTAGAAGAGAAAGGTGAGGAAGTTTGGGGTGTACCAAACATGCCAGTTGAAGTCCCGCCAAATATAGAACCCCCTGTTTGCGAACCAAAGGGAGTTGTACTACCAAAGGGTCTGGGAGCAAAAGGATTACTGTTTGCATTACTTGCTTGACCAAAGACTGACTGGGACGCGAACGGGCTACTCGACGACTGCCCAAAAGCTGTAAAAATGAAATTCAAATTATCAGAATGTTCATTAAATTGGGAAATGGATAGGAACACTTAACGAATAACTATAGCTCCCAATGTGGAATGTGCATGCAGCAGCAAATCATTAGCACAAGACAGAAAAAAAAAAAGCTAAATAAAATTAAGTGGAAAGAGACTGTTACAGAAGATGTGAAATTGATCCTATTTTCAGGATGAAATAAATATAAACCAAGCAATATAATGGTCAATGAGGCATTTTCAAATAATATTAATCCAGAAGCCTCATTCTAACTATGACAAAGTTGTGCGAATAGGAAATATGCATTTATATGAAAGCTTGTTCTATGATCCATTAGATTATAGATAAACATTAAAGTGTTCAGAAAGTCAAGTTTACTGAATTAAAAGGTAAGCATATGATGATGAGTGCAATTATGGCAAACATCAGACAAATACAAGCGAAATGCTAGTTTAATTAGGGTGATCAATAATCAAATTGTGTTTTTGAGGGTACCACTAGTAGAGCCAAACATCCTGCCTTCCACAAAACTAGTAGCTAGTTCTCAATCCTGCACTGAAATGAAAACAGAGATCAGAAACTATAACAATTGCAATACCCCAAACTCACTTCTATATGAAGCTAATTTAATCTGAAATGTGCAAGCAACAAGTGAATTAAACGTCAGAAAATTCGCTTGCAAATGCAAAGACAATCAAAGTAACTAGTAAGAGAGGAAGGTTATATGCGGGTAGATTGGCATTCATTACAGAGAGCTAAAAACAGTTGATGATAAAATTTAGGGTCTTAAATATTGTATAGTGCGGAAAATCTATCGCATGAATCAATCAGAGGAATGATGGTTAAGCAAAATAGTAATGATTTCTAGTAAAAACAATGGCATCGCGAATAGAAGGAATGAGATACGAATAGTCCACAGCAACAGAGCAAACCATTACAAAACATAGCCAGATTAAAAATGAAATTTGAAGCAGAAAGAAAACACAAAACAAGAATAATAGAGAACAAAAAGTGCTTAGGGTTTTATTTAGTACCTGGAATGATGAATGTAGGAATTAGGGCTTTCAGCTAATCAGATGTGGATCTGAATCGTTCAAAATTGCAAAAGAAATAGAAGGGAGAGTGTTTGTGAATGTAGAAAGATGATAGAGAGAGAAGGGGGAACGGGAACGGTCTGTCACTGGTTCCCTGACTCGCAGAATAAAGAGATTTGTCAAACGAAATAACATTTATAGGAGCTGTGAAAAGTCTTTTATAGGTAGCCCATGAACGAGCCGCATAGCGTTGTTTTTAAGTCCTTAGGTTGGTTTTTCCGTAATTTCATTGAATAGGTAACGGATTCCGCGAAGAGCCGAGGGAGGGGTAGCCGGGTAGCGTTAATTTTAAGTCCGTATGTTGGTTTTTCCGTAAATTCTCATGAGTGCTGCCCTTCCTCCGGACACATCTCAATCTCTAGGCGGCTAAGTTTGCGGTTTCCTTTTTTCTAATTTTCCTGTAACTGCGGTTAGTTAATTTAATTTCCCCACTTATTAGGCTCAAACATATACCTGCGGCCCATTTCCCGTCTTTTTAACCCAAAAAATAATAATGCCACACCGACTAAATTTATTTTTTTTACAAAGCAAATTCAGTTTACTCCAACTCAATTAGGAAATCTCATTAATTAGCTTTTATTTTTGTGTTTTATCTTCTTATTATAGTTAATGTATTTAATTGTCAGCCAAATTTTAACTGGTTACATGACATCCAATTACTAATAACACATAGACATTGTGCAATCCAATGGTAAATTAGTATGACCTGTATTTTGTTACGTGAAAAATGTTCAAGTATTGTCAATACTTATAACACACACATGGCACACCCTACACATGTGTATATATATTGAGTCACCAAATAACATGCTTTTTGGTTGGGGTTTATTCCTCGCTGGAAAATACTCAAAATGCCAAATTAAATAATTCACGACATTGCAATTTTAACTTGAAGCCGGAATTGTAATTAATTTGAATACTAAGTATAAGGTATAGGTAGTGGTTGAGGTGGCATGTTAATCGGAATGGTCAGTTTGTTGGTCAGATTTGAAGGCCTCCCTTTCCTTTCTCTTTCCCTTCCTTGCAATGCTTAGTATCCGGTCTGTGTGCATGGTGTGCAAAAATGTCACAGATGTCCAAATGTACACCGGAGTCATTGGCGTTGTAGGAGCCCCCAATCATGATGGAGTTATTGACTGCTTGGAAACTACCGTTCACATAGGTTTCCAGTGCTTGAAGGTCATCGCCGGCAAGCCCTTGGGGATTATAATTTGGTTTATCATCCAACTCGCTTCGCATTGTGGCTCCAGTGTTTTTCCAGCAAGTGTGATGATTCTGACGCCATGCTCGTCCTCCTCACCCTGCTGCTGCTGGTGGTGGGATGCACCTGACTTTTGCAGATCACTAACACGATATGTAAATGCATTCATCATGTCTCTGACTTCTTGATCAAGTGCTTTATGCTTGTCTCCATCGAAGGAGGAAGAGCGGGTTGGCTTTGCTGTTTCAGGAACCATGTTTTTCCTTCTTCTATTTTTGTTTTTGGAGGTAGAGAGTAGAGACTATATGCAACAAAATAGGCTAGGTTTTGCATCAGATTTAAGGGGGAGGAAATGCAATTGGAGCAATTAAAGGAAGGGAATAACTTGAGAGAATGAAAAAAATTAAAGCATTACTTGGCAAACAGTTCATTGATTTTGTTCTTTTGTGAGTAGGACTCTTGTCCTTAGTTCTAATAACCAAGGAATCGCCTGGCATCTATTAGATCTTATCATCACTTCATATCTGAGGTAATAGAAAGGAAAATAGCAACCATTTGTATCATCTTCTTTGACACAGAAGGCCAACAATACTAAAGATAGGCACCAAAAGCGGCCAAAGAGGCCGACGTTGTTCTCGTTCTCGTTCATGCTGCAAGCTTCAAAATTTCATGCTTCTTACACTTCATTACCAACATAAGAATGATACTAATAATCTACATACATATTGTTTTAATTTTATGTACAGTAATTAATTAATTTTACTATAAATATATTAGTAGTTTCCAAAAAGTTAAAAGTTCAATTTCTCATCAAAATTTGAATACTCCACATTATTAGGTTTTTATTTTTATTTTATTATAGGCCACATTCATTCTGTCTTATTTCACGGCTTTGGAAGAAAACTCATTATATTTTATTTATACTGTTCCTTCTAAATTCATAAATTTTATTTTCTAATCGTATAATTTTTTTTTTGAATTCTATAAACTTTATAAAATTCATAGGTTTTACATTTTATTAATCGAATAATCCCATAAAATATATAAATTCGTTGTTATATATTATAAATTGAAATTAAATAAATGATTTTGAGAAATTTTATATAGAAAATAAAATCAAAGCAAAAAAAGAGCTGAAACTTGAAGACGACAATATCCCGTCAAGTGTCAACAATGGGTGGGACGTTTTGGGTTGGTGATTCAGATATTTTCTCTCTCTCTCTCTCTCTCTCTCTCTCCCCCGGGGTTGAAATGGGTCGTTCGATTTGAGTGCTACAGGCCTACAGCTAAACCACTGCTGGTGCCAGATAAATCGACAAGTCATGTTAGGATTATCATTAAATAAACTGTTTATTTATTTCTCCAAGTACAACCAAAATCTATCTCCGGCTCTGGGATCTCATTTTCAGATACTTCTCTCTTCCGTTTCCATATCTATGAGCCAGGTTACTTGGGCTTCTTGAGCTTCTGCAATTTCGAAGTAATTTTCTTTGAACTTTGCAACCGAAGCCAATTCTCCGCTGGTGGAACGACCGAAATTTTAATTATTAAGTTTAAGCCAATAATATTATAAAATATTATTATAAATAAATAAATTAATACATTATGAGTTATTTTATTTATTTAATAAAATTTAATACAATACAGTTTTATATAGCTCAACTAAACCTAAAAACTAAATAAACCCATCAGCCCAAACCAATTAAAAAAAATCAAGTAGAAACCCCTGATTTGGGTCAAACCGGACCCTAATCAACCCAAACCAGCCCCAGCCAATTAGAAAACTCTACAATTTTTAAAATTCCCATTTTATCCTAAAAAAAATATCGTCTGCCTTTTCCCCCCCATCGAACACAGCCCTCTCTCCTTCTTTTACAACTTTTTCCATCACCTGCTCATGTCCGGCTAGCACCCACCACCTCCATGCCGCCGTCGCTCCTCCGCCGCTCTTTCCCTCTCTCCATTTCTGTTTGCGGCTGCGCAGCAAGCGAGTGAGCTGCGGTTTCGTTTTCGATCGACGCAGCTCACCCTTCCCCTTTCTTTCGTTTTTCCGTTAAGACCCGCCACAGGCCGGCTAAACCAGCTCTTCTCTCGTCGCCAGCACATCTCCTTCCTCCATTGCTCTCTTCTCCGGCCAAGCTAGCGCCGATAGTAGTGGATTTGAGCATAGGAGCTGCTGCCTGTCATTTTAACCGGAAATATTGAGCTTTTCTGACTTTTTTTTTTGCAATTGGGTAAGCGATTTCCAACCTTTCTCTTGGTGATATATGTTGTTTTCCGAATTTGATGGAAGGATTTTAGCATAAATCAAAGTATGTGAAGGGATTTTAATTTCCAGCTACTGTTCATGTATTTTACTAGAGAAATTGGATTCTTCATACTAAGTTTTGGCTATAACTAATTTAATGACTAATTTAGCATGATTGAGATGACTTTAGATTGAAAATTGGCATAAGATGGAAATAATAGCGGCCAGCTAGATTCCAAGACACTGTTTATATGAAAAACTTGAGAAAATCTTGAATCTAATTGTTAAGCTTCAGCACAATCTGTAATTTGATGGTGAAATTGATAATTATATTTAGTTATTTCAGATTTTGATTGATAAGTTATTTACAAGGTCTTTAGAAACGTGTTGTAATTATAAAGTGAATGGAATATTATTTGTATACGCTTTTTTTTTTTTTTTTTTTTTTTTTTTTTTTTTTTTTTTTTTTTAAATTTGAATTTGTTTTTTATTAATTGAAAAAGTGAG